>OX438943.1:20245049-20247549 GCA_949316185.1 Pyrausta nigrata
TCGCATGTCCCCACTTCTGCAATGGATGAGCTCGGCGTTGTGCTTTAGGATGACGTCAGTGAGGGTGTCCTGGGTGGTATCCTTAGGGACGCCCTTTAGAATAATCATGGGGCTCATCCTCTTTTCCTTTTCGGCTTCCACATCCGCTTCCGAACCCCCAGCGCTGGCCTTGCGAAATCGCTCTAGCGCATCCGCGGCATCCTTCTCCGACTCGAACTCAACTCGCACTTTACCTCGAGACAGGTTGGCGACCCTTGCCGCGGTGTATCCGGTTTCATTGAAGTTGATTACTTTGTCGAGAGCTTTGTACGCTTTCTCCACCGGGTGCCCGTCAGTTTTGAGGGACAAGACGATTGCTGGGCGACGCGGGGTTGGGCGTATTCCGTTAGAAGGGGGGGGTGGCATAGCGGCGGCCTGTGCGTATGTGTTGTTTACCCCTATCTAAGTTTCAAGAGCGGCTGTGGCCTTGGCTCGTCCAAGCTCGCTGCGCATAGCTTGTGTCACCGCCTCTTTAACAATAGCAGGCAGCTGATCTGCGCAACAAGGCTTTGTAGTGACGTCGCTTGGTGGCGCCTTCGGACTGCTGTCGGTGGGGTCTCGCTTTGGCCGTTGCTGTAGCACCATTAGTGTGGTGAGTTTCTGGCACAAGAGTTCCGCCTTAGTAGAGTTGTCTATGACCGCCTTCTTTTGTTCTCTCTTGACGCTTTTCCCGTCGGATAGCAAGGGCGGTATTGCAGCGATGACTCCTCGATGATGGTTGACGCCTCCATGTCAGCCGCGCAGGGTGGCATCGTTGAAGGCTGTTCAGGTTGGTGTAAGAGCTGACTGTCTGGCGACATGATCAGCGAGGGGGTGCCAATGGAAGTGTCTGAGCTGCTATTTAAATCGATGGGGTCAATGCGCGTTGGGCTCCTGTCTAAGCTGTAAGTGTTCATGCCGCTGTGATGCGGGAGTGCCTGACTCCAGCCTTCGGTCTCCGGCCTCCGGCCTTCGGGTTTCGGGCTCCGGCCTCCGGCCTCCGGCCTTCGGTCTCCGGCCTCCGGCCTCCGGGCTCCGGCCACCAAGCTTCGGCCTCCGGCCTCCGGGCTCCGACCACCGGCCCGACGGCTCCGGCCTCCGGACTCCGGCCCGGCGACTCCAACTCCGGCCGCCAAACTTCCGCCTCCGGTCTCCGGGCTTCGGCCTCCGGCCCGACGGCTCCGGCCTCCGGCCTCCGGCCCGACGATTCCAACTCCGGCCGCCAAACATCGGTCTTCAGTCTCCGGCCTCCGGCCTCCGGGCTCCGGGCTCCGGCCTCCGGCCCGACGACTCCGGCCTCCGGCCTCCGGCCCGACGACCCCAACTCCGGCCACCAGGCCGTGGTCTTCAGTCTCCGGCCTCCGGCCACCGGGCTCCGGCCTCCGGCCTCCTGCCACTAAGCTTTGGTCTCCGGCCTCCTGCCTCCGGTCTCCGGCCTCCGGCCTTCGGACTCCGGCCTCCGGCCTTCGGGCTCCGGCCTCCGGCCCTCGGGCTTCGGCCTCCGGCCCTCGGACTCCGGCCTCCGGCCTTCGGGCTCCGGCCTCCGGGCTCCGGCCTCCGGCCTCCGGGCGGCCTCCGGCCATCGGGTTCCGGCCTCCGGCCACCGGGCTCCGGCCTCCGGCCACCGGGCTCCGGCCTCCGGCCTCCGGGCTCCGGCCACCGGGCTCCGGCCTCCGGACTCCGGCCACTGAGCTCCGGCCTCCGGCCTTCGGGCTCCGGCCTCCGGCCTCCGGCCTTCGGGCTCCGGCCTCCGGCCATCGGGTTCCGGCCTCCGGCCACCGGGCTCCGGCCTCCGGCCACCGGGCTCCGGCCTCCGGCCACCGGGCTCCGGCCACCGGGCTCCGGCCTCCGGACTCCGGCCACTGGGCTCCGGCCTCCGGGCTCCGGCCTTCGGCCAGCGGACCGAGTGACAGGTCCTTCCGCCTTGCGAGGCGGTGAACGAGTGACAGGCATACCGAATCCAACAAGACTATCTAACAAACACAGGTAAAAGAATATGGAAGCAATTAAATAGTAACTCTGTATTATGATCTAAGACTTACGTACAGATACCGGATTCACAGCTGCTACTCCTGCTAGCTCTAGCGCCTGTCTGCAGGCTTCCTGGTCCCGCAGCGCTTAGCTCACTGATGCCACTTTATACCCACAGCACCGATTTCAATTAGCTGCACTGCACAAATGTTAAATATTTATTTAATACACGAGTGTCACTGTCACTTTCAACGTACAATTCGCATTCTGGGTTGCAGGCTCCAGGCTCCTATTGTAGACACCGGGCTCCGGGCTGCGGCCTCCGGCCTCCGGCCCGACGACTCCGGCCTGCGGGCTCCGGCCCGACCACACCAACTCCGGCCACCAAGCGTTGGTCTCCGGCCTCCGGCCACCGAGCTTCGGTCTCCGGCCTCCGGCCACCAAGCTTCGGTCTCCAGTCTCCGGCCTCCAGGCTTCGGTCTTCGGCCTCCGGCCACCACCTTCGGTCTTC
>OX438943.1:20257549-20269142 GCA_949316185.1 Pyrausta nigrata
TAGAGTATAACTAACTAAATAATGTAGTAGTAAGTATAGCTAAAAAGTAATAAGTATAGCTAAGATATAATTATTTACTTATTATTTTACCCTTGTTAGACCTACAACTGAGTATGCACAGCTAAAGTATAACTATATTTTTTTTTTTTTTTATTATTTTTTTTTTTTTTTTTTTTTTTTATAGGCATTGGGTATCTATTATACAACTATTGCATGAATGGCCACTATTATACAAGCAAGCAAACATGGTGAACCGTCGGTCCCCGGCACCCGGCCTCACAAGAGTACTACGGGCCGGGGACCTAGGACCGCCGGTCCACGTTCATATTTTAAGACTACAATCTGATAGCATTATTAACGATTTACCCATTTAAAATGGAGGAGAGGATGTTCAGGATATGGTCAGGGTCGGTGGCTGGCTGTAGATAGACGGAGACTAAAACGATAGATCTGTTAGCTAGGTTAATTTTGACAGTATGGCGCCGTGCCTGATTGAAAATTCTTTCTTGAGATGAATGGCGGCTCGAACTGGTTTGTCCAGTGAAACCGACTGAAACACGTCGAGTCCGGCAGGGCTTCTAACAAAAAAAGCCCAGAGCCAACGTAAGGCTCCGAGATAAAGGCCGCCTGATGCTGACTCTGGGCGAAATAGTTACAAAACAGAGTTTCGCGTGCTTCGGTTGTTAGTAGCCATAGTCAATTTTATAGCTAACTCTTAGTTTCATGTATTTAACTCTGGGACATTGATTCGAGGTAGCGGAGTGCTTTATTGCGTCAGTGCTAGTGTAGGTGCTAGATTTGGATTTGGTGCCGTGGGTGGCACAGTTAAAACAGGTCGGGGTAGCGGCGGACTTACTGCAGGTGTCGGCACTGTGGCCCGACTCACTGCAGTGGGAACAGATCGGTTGGTTTTGGCAGCGGCCCTGTGTGTGCCCGAATTGTAAGCACCCACGGCACTGCCGGAAGGGGGAGAATTCTTGGGTGTGGACCCTGTGGTGACCGACGCGCAGGTGGGTGAGGCCCGCGACAAATTTCCAGCAGGCTGGGTTGACCTCAATTACGGCGTTATAAAGTCTATCGCTGCGGTTCTTTCGCACGAATCTTAGTCGCATGTCCCCACTTCTGCAATGGATGAGCTCGGCGTTGTGCTTTAGGATGACGTCAGTGAGGGTATCCTGGGTGGTATCCTTAGGGACGCCCTTTAGAATAATCATGGGGCTCATCCTCTTTTCCTTTTCGGCTTCCACATCCGCTTCCGAACCCCCAGCGCTGGCCTTGCGAAATCGCTCTAGCGCATCCGCGGCATCCTTCTCCGACTCGAACTCAACTCGCACTTTACCTCGAGACAGGTTGGCGACCCTTGCCGCGGTGTATCCGGTTTCATTGAAGTTGATTACTTTGTCGAGAGCTTTGTACGCTTTCTCCACCGGGTGCCCGTCAGTTTTGAGGGACAAGACGATTGCTGGGCGACGCGGGGTTGGGCGTATTCCGTTAGAAGGGGGGGGTGGCATAGCGGCGGCCTGTGCGTATGTGTTGTTTGCCCCTATCTGAGTTTCAAGAGCGGCTGTGGCCTTGGCTCGTCCAAGCTCGCTGCGCATAGCTTGTGTCACCGCCTCTTTAACAATAGCAGGCAGCTGATCTGCGCAACAAGGCTTTGTAGTGACGTCGCTTGGTGGCGCCTTCGGACTGCTGTCGGTGGGGTCTCGCTTTGGCCGTTGCTGTAGCACCATTAGTGTGGTGAGTTTCTGGCACAAGAGTTCCGCCTTAGTAGAGTTGTCTATGACCGCCTTCTTTTGTTCTCTCTTGACGCTTTTCCCGTCGGATAGCAAGGGCGGTATTGCAGCGATGAGGGAGCGTATCTCCTCGATGATGGTTGACGCCTCCATGTCAGCCGCGCAGGGTGGCATCGTTGAAGGCTGTTCAGGTTGGTGTAAGAGCTGACTGTCTGGCGGCATGATCAGCGAGGGGGTGCCAATGGAAGTGTCTGAGCTGCTATTTAAATCGATGGGGTCAATGCGCGTTGGGCTCCTGTCTAAGCTGTAAGTGTTCATGCCGCTGTGATGCGGGAGTGCCTGGCTCCAGCCTTCGGTCTCCGGCCTCCGGCCTTCGGGTTTCGGGCTCCGGCCTCCGGCCTCCGGCCTTCGGTCTCCGGCCTCCGGCCTCCGGGCTCCGGCCACCAAGCTTCGGCCTCCGGCCTTCGGGCTCCGACCACCGGCCCGACGGCTCCGGCCTCCGGACTCCGGCCCGGCGACTCCAACTCCGGCCGCCAAACTTCCGCCTCCGGTCTCCGGGCTTCGGCCTCCGGCCCGACGGCTCCGGCCTCCGGCCTCCGGCCCGACGATTCCAACTCCGGCCGCCAAACATCGGTCTTCAGTCTCCGGCCTCCGGCCTCCGGGCTCCGGGCTCCGGCCTCCGGCCCGACGACTCCGGCCTCCGGCCTCCGGCCCGACGACCCCAACTCCGGCCACCAGGCCGTGGTCTTCAGTCTCCGGCCTCCGGCCACCGGGCTCCGGCCTCCGGCCTCCGGCCACTAAGCTTTGGTCTCCGGCCTCCTGCCTCCGGTCTCCGGCCTCCGGCCTTCGGACTCCGGCCTCCGGCCTTCGGGCTCCGGCCTCCGGCCCTCGGGCTTCGGCCTCCGGCCCTCGGGCCCCGGCCTCCGGCCTTCGGGCTCCGGCCTCCGGGCTCCGGCCTCCGGCCTCCGGGCTCCGGCCTCCGGCCTCCGGGCTCCGGCCTCCGGCCTCCGGGCTCCGGCCTCCGGCCTTCGGGCTCCGGCCTCCGGCCATCGGGTTCCGGCCTCCGGCCACCGGGCTCCGGCCTCCGGCCACCGGGCTCCGGCCTCCGGCCACCGGGCTCCGGCCACCGGGCTCCGGCCTCCGGACTCCGGCCACTGGGCTCCGGCCTCCGGGCTCCGGCCTTCGGCCAGCGGACCGAGTGACAGGTCCTTCCGCCTTGCGAGGCGGTGAACGAGTGACAGGCATACCGAATCCAAGCAAGACTATCTAACAACACAGGTAAAAGAATATGGAAGCAATTAAATAGTAACTCTGTATTATGATCTAAGACTTACGTACAGATACCGGATTCACAGCTGCTTCTCCTGCTAGCTCTAGCGCCTGTCTGCAGGCTTCCTGGTCCCGAAGCGCTTAGCACACTGATGCCACTTTATACCCACAGCACCGATTTCAATTAGCTGCACTGCACAAATGTTAAATATTTATTAAATACACGAGTGTCACTGTCACTTTCAACGTACAATTCGCATTCTGGGTTGCAGGCTCCAGGCTCCTATTGTAGACACCGGGCTCCGGGCTGCGGCCTCCGGCCTCCGGCCCGACGACTCCGGCCTGCGGGCTCCGGCCCGACCACACCAACTCCGGCCCCCAAGCGTCGGTCTCCGGCCTCCGGCCACCGAGCTTCGGTCTCCGGCCTCCGGCCACCAAGCTTCGGTCTCCGGTCTCCGGCCTCCAGGCTTCGGTCTTCGGCCTCCGGCCACCACCTTCGGTCTTCGGTCTCCGGCCTCCGGGCTCCGGCCACCAGCTTCGGTCTCCGGCCTCCGGCCTTCGGTCTCCGGCCTCCGGCCTCCGGCCTTCGGTCTCCGGCCTCCGACCTCCGGGCTTCGGTCTCCGGCCTCCGGCCTCCGGGCTTCGGTCTTCGGTCTCCGGCCTCCGGCCTCCGGGCTCCGGCCTCCGGCCTGCGGGCTCCGGCCACTGCTAGCGACGATGGGACGCGCGTGCTCACCACGGCAGCGAGCGACCGACTGGTTGGTTAGGTTAGGTTAGGTTAGGTTAGGTTAGGTTAGGTTAGGTTAGGTTAGGTTAGGTTAGGTTAGGTTAGGTTAGGTTAGGTTAGGTTAGGTTAGGTTAGGTTAGGTTAGGTTAGGTTAGGTTAGGTTAGGTTAGGTTAGGTTAGGTTAGGTTAGGTTAGGTTAGGTTAGGTTAGGTTAGGTTAGGTTAGGTTAGGTTAGGTTAGGTTAGGTTAGGTTAGGTTAGGTTAGGTTAGGTTAGGTTAGGTTAGGTTAGGTTAGGTTAGGTTAGGTTAGGTTAGGTTAGGTTAGGTTAGGTTAGGTTAGGTTAGGTTAGGTTAGGTTAGGTTAGGTTAGGTTAGGTTAGGTTAGGTTAGGTTAGGTTAGGTTAGGTTAGGTTAGGTTAGGTTAGGTTAGGTTAGGTTAGGTTAGGTTAGGTTAGGTTAGGTTAGGTTAGGTTAGGTTAGGTTAGGTTAGGTTAGGTTAGGTTAGGTTAGGTTAGGTTAGGTTAGGTTAGGTTAGGTTAGGTTAGGTTAGGTTAGGTTAGGTTAGGTTAGGTTAGGTTAGGTTAGGTTAGGTTAGGTTAGGTTAGGTTAGGTTAGGTTAGGTTAGGTTAGGTTAGGTTAGGTTAGGTTAGGTTAGGTTAGGTTAGGTTAGGTTAGGTTAGGTTAGGTTAGGTTAGGTTAGGTTAGGTTAGGTTAGGTTAGGTTAGGTTAGGTTAGGTTAGGTTAGGTTAGGTTAGGTTAGGTTAGGTTAGGTTAGGTTAGGTTAGGTTAGGTTAGGTTAGGTTAGGTTAGGTTAGGTTAGGTTAGGTTAGGTTAGGTTAGGTTAGGTTAGGTTAGGTTAGGTTAGGTTAGGTTAGGTTAGGTTAGGTTAGGTTAGGTTAGGTTAGGTTAGGTTAGGTTAGGTTAGGTTAGGTTAGGTTAGGTTAGGTTAGGTTAGGTTAGGTTAGGTTAGGTTAGGTTAGGTTAGGTTAGGTTAGGTTAGGTTAGGTTAGGTTAGGTTAGGTTAGGTTAGGTTAGGTTAGGTTAGGTTAGGTTAGGTTAGGTTAGGTTAGGTTAGGTTAGGTTAGGTTAGGTTAGGTTAGGTTAGGTTAGGTTAGGTTAGGTTAGGTTAGGTTAGGTTAGGTTAGGTTAGGTTAGGTTAGGTTAGGTTAGGTTAGGTTAGGTTAGGTTAGGTTAGGTTAGGTTAGGTTAGGTTAGGTTAGGTTAGGTTAGGTTAGGTTAGGTTAGGTTAGGTTAGGTTAGGTTAGGTTAGGTTAGGTTAGGTTAGGTTAGGTTAGGTTAGGTTAGGTTAGGTTAGGTTAGGTTAGGTTAGGTTAGGTTAGGTTAGGTTAGGTTAGGTTAGGTTAGGTTAGGTTAGGTTAGGTTAGGTTAGGTTAGGTTAGGTTAGGTTAGGTTAGGTTAGGTTAGGTTAGGTTAGGTTAGGTTAGGTTAGGTTAGGTTAGGTTAGGTTAGGTTAGGTTAGGTTAGGTTAGGTTAGGTTAGGTTAGGTTAGGTTAGGTTAGGTTAGGTTAGGTTAGGTTAGGTTAGGTTAGGTTAGGTTAGGTTAGGTTAGGTTAGGTTAGGTTAGGTTAGGTTAGGTTAGGTTAGGTTAGGTTAGGTTAGGTTAGGTTAGGTTAGGTTAGGTTAGGTTAGGTTAGGTTAGGTTAGGTTAGGTTAGGTTAGGTTAGGTTAGGTTAGGTTAGGTTAGGTTAGGTTAGGTTAGGTTAGGTTAGGTTAGGTTAGGTTAGGTTAGGTTAGGTTAGGTTAGGTTAGGTTAGGTTAGGTTAGGTTAGGTTAGGTTAGGTTAGGTTAGGTTAGGTTAGGTTAGGTTAGGTTAGGTTAGGTTAGGTTAGGTTAGGTTAGGTTAGGTTAGGTTAGGTTAGGTTAGGTTAGGTTAGGTTAGGTTAGGTTAGGTTAGGTTAGGTTAGGTTAGGTTAGGTTAGGTTAGGTTAGGTTAGGTTAGGTTAGGTTAGGTTAGGTTAGGTTAGGTTAGGTTAGGTTAGGTTAGGTTAGGTTAGGTTAGGTTAGGTTAGGTTAGGTTAGGTTAGGTTAGGTTAGGTTAGGTTAGGTTAGGTTAGGTTAGGTTAGGTTAGGTTAGGTTAGGTTAGGTTAGGTTAGGTTAGGTTAGGTTAGGTTAGGTTAGGTTAGGTTAGGTTAGGTTAGGTTAGGTTAGGTTAGGTTAGGTTAGGTTAGGTTAGGTTAGGTTAGGTTAGGTTAGGTTAGGTTAGGTTAGGTTAGGTTAGGTTAGGTTAGGTTAGGTTAGGTTAGGTTAGGTTAGGTTAGGTTAGGTTAGGTTAGGTTAGGTTAGGTTAGGTTAGGTTAGGTTAGGTTAGGTTAGGTTAGGTTAGGTTAGGTTAGGTTAGGTTAGGTTAGGTTAGGTTAGGTTAGGTTAGGTTAGGTTAGGTTAGGTTAGGTTAGGTTAGGTTAGGTTAGGTTAGGTTAGGTTAGGTTAGGTTAGGTTAGGTTAGGTTAGGTTAGGTTAGGTTAGGTTAGGTTAGGTTAGGTTAGGTTAGGTTAGGTTAGGTTAGGTTAGGTTAGGTTAGGTTAGGTTAGGTTAGGTTAGGTTAGGTTAGGTTAGGTTAGGTTAGGTTAGGTTAGGTTAGGTTAGGTTAGGTTAGGTTAGGTTAGGTTAGGTTAGGTTAGGTTAGGTTAGGTTAGGTTAGGTTAGGTTAGGTTAGGTTAGGTTAGGTTAGGTTAGGTTAGGTTAGGTTAGGTTAGGTTAGGTTAGGTTAGGTTAGGTTAGGTTAGGTTAGGTTAGGTTAGGTTAGGTTAGGTTAGGTTAGGTTAGGTTAGGTTAGGTTAGGTTAGGTTAGGTTAGGTTAGGTTAGGTTAGGTTAGGTTAGGTTAGGTTAGGTTAGGTTAGGTTAGGTTAGGTTAGGTTAGGTTAGGTTAGGTTAGGTTAGGTTAGGTTAGGTTAGGTTAGGTTAGGTTAGGTTAGGTTAGGTTAGGTTAGGTTAGGTTAGGTTAGGTTAGGTTAGGTTAGGTTAGGTTAGGTTAGGTTAGGTTAGGTTAGGTTAGGTTAGGTTAGGTTAGGTTAGGTTAGGTTAGGTTAGGTTAGGTTAGGTTAGGTTAGGTTAGGTTAGGTTAGGTTAGGTTAGGTTAGGTTAGGTTAGGTTAGGTTAGGTTAGGTTAGGTTAGGTTAGGTTAGGTTAGGTTAGGTTAGGTTAGGTTAGGTTAGGTTAGGTTAGGTTAGGTTAGGTTAGGTTAGGTTAGGTTAGGTTAGGTTAGGTTAGGTTAGGTTAGGTTAGGTTAGGTTAGGTTAGGTTAGGTTAGGTTAGGTTAGGTTAGGTTAGGTTAGGTTAGGTTAGGTTAGGTTAGGTTAGGTTAGGTTAGGTTAGGTTAGGTTAGGTTAGGTTAGGTTAGGTTAGGTTAGGTTAGGTTAGGTTAGGTTAGGTTAGGTTAGGTTAGGTTAGGTTAGGTTAGGTTAGGTTAGGTTAGGTTAGGTTAGGTTAGGTTAGGTTAGGTTAGGTTAGGTTAGGTTAGGTTAGGTTAGGTTAGGTTAGGTTAGGTTAGGTTAGGTTAGGTTAGGTTAGGTTAGGTTAGGTTAGGTTAGGTTAGGTTAGGTTAGGTTAGGTTAGGTTAGGTTAGGTTAGGTTAGGTTAGGTTAGGTTAGGTTAGGTTAGGTTAGGTTAGGTTAGGTTAGGTTAGGTTAGGTTAGGTTAGGTTAGGTTAGGTTAGGTTAGGTTAGGTTAGGTTAGGTTAGGTTAGGTTAGGTTAGGTTAGGTTAGGTTAGGTTAGGTTAGGTTAGGTTAGGTTAGGTTAGGTTAGGTTAGGTTAGGTTAGGTTAGGTTAGGTTAGGTTAGGTTAGGTTAGGTTAGGTTAGGTTAGGTTAGGTTAGGTTAGGTTAGGTTAGGTTAGGTTAGGTTAGGTTAGGTTAGGTTAGGTTAGGTTAGGTTAGGTTAGGTTAGGTTAGGTTAGGTTAGGTTAGGTTAGGTTAGGTTAGGTTAGGTTAGGTTAGGTTAGGTTAGGTTAGGTTAGGTTAGGTTAGGTTAGGTTAGGTTAGGTTAGGTTAGGTTAGGTTAGGTTAGGTTAGGTTAGGTTAGGTTAGGTTAGGTTAGGTTAGGTTAGGTTAGGTTAGGTTAGGTTAGGTTAGGTTAGGTTAGGTTAGGTTAGGTTAGGTTAGGTTAGGTTAGGTTAGGTTAGGTTAGGTTAGGTTAGGTTAGGTTAGGTTAGGTTAGGTTAGGTTAGGTTAGGTTAGGTTAGGTTAGGTTAGGTTAGGTTAGGTTAGGTTAGGTTAGGTTAGGTTAGGTTAGGTTAGGTTAGGTTAGGTTAGGTTAGGTTAGGTTAGGTTAGGTTAGGTTAGGTTAGGTTAGGTTAGGTTAGGTTAGGTTAGGTTAGGTTAGGTTAGGTTAGGTTAGGTTAGGTTAGGTTAGGTTAGGTTAGGTTAGGTTAGGTTAGGTTAGGTTAGGTTAGGTTAGGTTAGGTTAGGTTAGGTTAGGTTAGGTTAGGTTAGGTTAGGTTAGGTTAGGTTAGGTTAGGTTAGGTTAGGTTAGGTTAGGTTAGGTTAGGTTAGGTTAGGTTAGGTTAGGTTAGGTTAGGTTAGGTTAGGTTAGGTTAGGTTAGGTTAGGTTAGGTTAGGTTAGGTTAGGTTAGGTTAGGTTAGGTTAGGTTAGGTTAGGTTAGGTTAGGTTAGGTTAGGTTAGGTTAGGTTAGGTTAGGTTAGGTTAGGTTAGGTTAGGTTAGGTTAGGTTAGGTTAGGTTAGGTTAGGTTAGGTTAGGTTAGGTTAGGTTAGGTTAGGTTAGGTTAGGTTAGGTTAGGTTAGGTTAGGTTAGGTTAGGTTAGGTTAGGTTAGGTTAGGTTAGGTTAGGTTAGGTTAGGTTAGGTTAGGTTAGGTTAGGTTAGGTTAGGTTAGGTTAGGTTAGGTTAGGTTAGGTTAGGTTAGGTTAGGTTAGGTTAGGTTAGGTTAGGTTAGGTTAGGTTAGGTTAGGTTAGGTTAGGTTAGGTTAGGTTAGGTTAGGTTAGGTTAGGTTAGGTTAGGTTAGGTTAGGTTAGGTTAGGTTAGGTTAGGTTAGGTTAGGTTAGGTTAGGTTAGGTTAGGTTAGGTTAGGTTAGGTTAGGTTAGGTTAGGTTAGGTTAGGTTAGGTTAGGTTAGGTTAGGTTAGGTTAGGTTAGGTTAGGTTAGGTTAGGTTAGGTTAGGTTAGGTTAGGTTAGGTTAGGTTAGGTTAGGTTAGGTTAGGTTAGGTTAGGTTAGGTTAGGTTAGGTTAGGTTAGGTTAGGTTAGGTTAGGTTAGGTTAGGTTAGGTTAGGTTAGGTTAGGTTAGGTTAGGTTAGGTTAGGTTAGGTTAGGTTAGGTTAGGTTAGGTTAGGTTAGGTTAGGTTAGGTTAGGTTAGGTTAGGTTAGGTTAGGTTAGGTTAGGTTAGGTTAGGTTAGGTTAGGTTAGGTTAGGTTAGGTTAGGTTAGGTTAGGTTAGGTTAGGTTAGGTTAGGTTAGGTTAGGTTAGGTTAGGTTAGGTTAGGTTAGGTTAGGTTAGGTTAGGTTAGGTTAGGTTAGGTTAGGTTAGGTTAGGTTAGGTTAGGTTAGGTTAGGTTAGGTTAGGTTAGGTTAGGTTAGGTTAGGTTAGGTTAGGTTAGGTTAGGTTAGGTTAGGTTAGGTTAGGTTAGGTTAGGTTAGGTTAGGTTAGGTTAGGTTAGGTTAGGTTAGGTTAGGTTAGGTTAGGTTAGGTTAGGTTAGGTTAGGTTAGGTTAGGTTAGGTTAGGTTAGGTTAGGTTAGGTTAGGTTAGGTTAGGTTAGGTTAGGTTAGGTTAGGTTAGGTTAGGTTAGGTTAGGTTAGGTTAGGTTAGGTTAGGTTAGGTTAGGTTAGGTTAGGTTAGGTTAGGTTAGGTTAGGTTAGGTTAGGTTAGGTTAGGTTAGGTTAGGTTAGGTTAGGTTAGGTTAGGTTAGGTTAGGTTAGGTTAGGTTAGGTTAGGTTAGGTTAGGTTAGGTTAGGTTAGGTTAGGTTAGGTTAGGTTAGGTTAGGTTAGGTTAGGTTAGGTTAGGTTAGGTTAGGTTAGGTTAGGTTAGGTTAGGTTAGGTTAGGTTAGGTTAGGTTAGGTTAGGTTAGGTTAGGTTAGGTTAGGTTAGGTTAGGTTAGGTTAGGTTAGGTTAGGTTAGGTTAGGTTAGGTTAGGTTAGGTTAGGTTAGGTTAGGTTAGGTTAGGTTAGGTTAGGTTAGGTTAGGTTAGGTTAGGTTAGGTTAGGTTAGGTTAGGTTAGGTTAGGTTAGGTTAGGTTAGGTTAGGTTAGGTTAGGTTAGGTTAGGTTAGGTTAGGTTAGGTTAGGTTAGGTTAGGTTAGGTTAGGTTAGGTTAGGTTAGGTTAGGTTAGGTTAGGTTAGGTTAGGTTAGGTTAGGTTAGGTTAGGTTAGGTTAGGTTAGGTTAGGTTAGGTTAGGTTAGGTTAGGTTAGGTTAGGTTAGGTTAGGTTAGGTTAGGTTAGGTTAGGTTAGGTTAGGTTAGGTTAGGTTAGGTTAGGTTAGGTTAGGTTAGGTTAGGTTAGGTTAGGTTAGGTTAGGTTAGGTTAGGTTAGGTTAGGTTAGGTTAGGTTAGGTTAGGTTAGGTTAGGTTAGGTTAGGTTAGGTTAGGTTAGGTTAGGTTAGGTTAGGTTAGGTTAGGTTAGGTTAGGTTAGGTTAGGTTAGGTTAGGTTAGGTTAGGTTAGGTTAGGTTAGGTTAGGTTAGGTTAGGTTAGGTTAGGTTAGGTTAGGTTAGGTTAGGTTAGGTTAGGTTAGGTTAGGTTAGGTTAGGTTAGGTTAGGTTAGGTTAGGTTAGGTTAGGTTAGGTTAGGTTAGGTTAGGTTAGGTTAGGTTAGGTTAGGTTAGGTTAGGTTAGGTTAGGTTAGGTTAGGTTAGGTTAGGTTAGGTTAGGTTAGGTTAGGTTAGGTTAGGTTAGGTTAGGTTAGGTTAGGTTAGGTTAGGTTAGGTTAGGTTAGGTTAGGTTAGGTTAGGTTAGGTTAGGTTAGGTTAGGTTAGGTTAGGTTAGGTTAGGTTAGGTTAGGTTAGGTTAGGTTAGGTTAGGTTAGGTTAGGTTAGGTTAGGTTAGGTTAGGTTAGGTTAGGTTAGGTTAGGTTAGGTTAGGTTAGGTTAGGTTAGGTTAGGTTAGGTTAGGTTAGGTTAGGTTAGGTTAGGTTAGGTTAGGTTAGGTTAGGTTAGGTTAGGTTAGGTTAGGTTAGGTTAGGTTAGGTTAGGTTAGGTTAGGTTAGGTTAGGTTAGGTTAGGTTAGGTTAGGTTAGGTTAGGTTAGGTTAGGTTAGGTTAGGTTAGGTTAGGTTAGGTTAGGTTAGGTTAGGTTAGGTTAGGTTAGGTTAGGTTAGGTTAGGTTAGGTTAGGTTAGGTTAGGTTAGGTTAGGTTAGGTTAGGTTAGGTTAGGTTAGGTTAGGTTAGGTTAGGTTAGGTTAGGTTAGGTTAGGTTAGGTTAGGTTAGGTTAGGTTAGGTTAGGTTAGGTTAGGTTAGGTTAGGTTAGGTTAGGTTAGGTTAGGTTAGGTTAGGTTAGGTTAGGTTAGGTTAGGTTAGGTTAGGTTAGGTTAGGTTAGGTTAGGTTAGGTTAGGTTAGGTTAGGTTAGGTTAGGTTAGGTTAGGTTAGGTTAGGTTAGGTTAGGTTAGGTTAGGTTAGGTTAGGTTAGGTTAGGTTAGGTTAGGTTAGGTTAGGTTAGGTTAGGTTAGGTTAGGTTAGGTTAGGTTAGGTTAGGTTAGGTTAGGTTAGGTTAGGTTAGGTTAGGTTAGGTTAGGTTAGGTTAGGTTAGGTTAGGTTAGGTTAGGTTAGGTTAGGTTAGGTTAGGTTAGGTTAGGTTAGGTTAGGTTAGGTTAGGTTAGGTTAGGTTAGGTTAGGTTAGGTTAGGTTAGGTTAGGTTAGGTTAGGTTAGGTTAGGTTAGGTTAGGTTAGGTTAGGTTAGGTTA
>OX438944.1:0-20000 GCA_949316185.1 Pyrausta nigrata
AACCTAACCTAACCTAACCTAACCTAACCTAACCTAACCTAACCTAACCTAACCTAACCTAACCTAACCTAACCTAACCTAACCTAACCTAACCTAACCTAACCTAACCTAACCTAACCTAACCTAACCTAACCTAACCTAACCTAACCTAACCTAACCTAACCTAACCTAACCTAACCTAACCTAACCTAACCTAACCTAACCTAACCTAACCTAACCTAACCTAACCTAACCTAACCTAACCTAACCTAACCTAACCTAACCTAACCTAACCTAACCTAACCTAACCTAACCTAACCTAACCTAACCTAACCTAACCTAACCTAACCTAACCTAACCTAACCTAACCTAACCTAACCTAACCTAACCTAACCTAACCTAACCTAACCTAACCTAACCTAACCTAACCTAACCTAACCTAACCTAACCTAACCTAACCTAACCTAACCTAACCTAACCTAACCTAACCTAACCTAACCTAACCTAACCTAACCTAACCTAACCTAACCTAACCTAACCTAACCTAACCTAACCTAACCTAACCTAACCTAACCTAACCTAACCTAACCTAACCTAACCTAACCTAACCTAACCTAACCTAACCTAACCTAACCTAACCTAACCTAACCTAACCTAACCTAACCTAACCTAACCTAACCTAACCTAACCTAACCTAACCTAACCTAACCTAACCTAACCTAACCTAACCTAACCTAACCTAACCTAACCTAACCTAACCTAACCTAACCTAACCTAACCTAACCTAACCTAACCTAACCTAACTCTAACCTAACCTAACCTAACCTAACCTAACCTAACCTAACCTAACCTAACCTAACCTAACCTAACCTAACCTAACCTAACCTAACCTAACCTAACCTAACCTAACCTAACCTAACCTAACCTAACCTAACCTAACCTAACCTAACCTAACCTAACCTAACCTAACCTAACCTAACCTAACCTAACCTAACCTAACCTAACCTAACCTAACCTAACCTAACCTAACCTAACCTAACCTAACCTAACCTAACCTAACCTAACCTAACCTAACCTAACCTAACCTAACCTAACCTAACCTAACCTAACCTAACCTAACCTAACCTAACCTAACCTAACCTAACCTAACCTAACCTAACCTAACCTAACCTAACCTAACCTAACCTAACCTAACCTAACCTAACCTAACCTAACCTAACCTAACCTAACCTAACCTAACCTAACCTAACCTAACCTAACCTAACCTAACCTAACCTAACCTAACCTAACCTAACCTAACCTAACCTAACCTAACCTAACCTAACCTAACCTAACCTAACCTAACCTAACCTAACCTAACCTAACCTAACCTAACCTAACCTAACCTAACCTAACCTAACCTAACCTAACCTAACCTAACCTAACCTAACCTAACCTAACCTAACCTAACCTAACCTAACCTAACCTAACCTAACCTAACCTAACCTAACCTAACCTAACCTAACCTAACCTAACCTAACCTAACCTAACCTAACCTAACCTAACCTAACCTAACCTAACCTAACCTAACCTAACCTAACCTAACCTAACCTAACCTAACCTAACCTAACCTAACCTAACCTAACCTAACCTAACCTAACCTAACCTAACCTAACCTAACCTAACCTAACCTAACCTAACCTAACCTAACCTAACCTAACCTAACCTAACCTAACCTAACCTAACCTAACCTAACCTAACCTAACCTAACCTAACCTAACCTAACCTAACCTAACCTAACCTAACCTAACCTAACCTAACCTAACCTAACCTAACCTAACCTAACCTAACCTAACCTAACCTAACCTAACCTAACCTAACCTAACCTAACCTAACCTAACCTAACCTAACCTAACCTAACCTAACCTAACCTAACCTAACCTAACCTAACCTAACCTAACCTAACCTAACCTAACCTAACCTAACCTAACCTAACCTAACCTAACCTAACCTAACCTAACCTAACCTAACCTAACCTAACCTAACCTAACCTAACCTAACCTAACCTAACCTAACCTAACCTAACCTAACCTAACCTAACCTAACCTAACCTAACCTAACCTAACCTAACCTAACCTAACCTAACCTAACCTAACCTAACCTAACCTAACCTAACCTAACCTAACCTAACCTAACCTAACCTAACCTAACCTAACCTAACCTAACCTAACCTAACCTAACCTAACCTAACCTAACCTAACCTAACCTAACCTAACCTAACCTAACCTAACCTAACCTAACCTAACCTAACCTAACCTAACCTAACCTAACCTAACCTAACCTAACCTAACCTAACCTAACCTAACCTAACCTAACCTAACCTAACCTAACCTAACCTAACCTAACCTAACCTAACCTAACCTAACCTAACCTAACCTAACCTAACCTAACCTAACCTAACCTAACCTAACCTAACCTAACCTAACCTAACCTAACCTAACCTAACCTAACCTAACCTAACCTAACCTAACCTAACCTAACCTAACCTAACCTAACCTAACCTAACCTAACCTAACCTAACCTAACCTAACCTAACCTAACCTAACCTAACCTAACCTAACCTAACCTAACCTAACCTAACCTAACCTAACCTAACCTAACCTAACCTAACCTAACCTAACCTAACCTAACCTAACCTAACCTAACCTAACCTAACCTAACCTAACCTAACCTAACCTAACCTAACCTAACCTAACCTAACCTAACCTAACCTAACCTAACCTAACCTAACCTAACCTAACCTAACCTAACCTAACCTAACCTAACCTAACCTAACCTAACCTAACCTAACCTAACCTAACCTAACCTAACCTAACCTAACCTAACCTAACCTAACCTAACCTAACCTAACCTAACCTAACCTAACCTAACCTAACCTAACCTAACCTAACCTAACCTAACCTAACCTAACCTAACCTAACCTAACCTAACCTAACCTAACCTAACCTAACCTAACCTAACCTAACCTAACCTAACCTAACCTAACCTAACCTAACCTAACCTAACCTAACCTAACCTAACCTAACCTAACCTAACCTAACCTAACCTAACCTAACCTAACCTAACCTAACCTAACCTAACCTAACCTAACCTAACCTAACCTAACCTAACCTAACCTAACCTAACCTAACCTAACCTAACCTAACCTAACCTAACCTAACCTAACCTAACCTAACCTAACCTAACCTAACCTAACCTAACCTAACCTAACCTAACCTAACCTAACCTAACCTAACCTAACCTAACCTAACCTAACCTAACCTAACCTAACCTAACCTAACCTAACCTAACCTAACCTAACCTAACCTAACCTAACCTAACCTAACCTAACCTAACCTAACCTAACCTAACCTAACCTAACCTAACCTAACCTAACCTAACCTAACCTAACCTAACCTAACCTAACCTAACCTAACCTAACCTAACCTAACCTAACCTAACCTAACCTAACCTAACCTAACCTAACCTAACCTAACCTAACCTAACCTAACCTAACCTAACCTAACCTAACCTAACCTAACCTAACCTAACCTAACCTAACCTAACCTAACCTAACCTAACCTAACCTAACCTAACCTAACCTAACCTAACCTAACCTAACCTAACCTAACCTAACCTAACCTAACCTAACCTAACCTAACCTAACCTAACCTAACCTAACCTAACCTAACCTAACCTAACCTAACCTAACCTAACCTAACCTAACCTAACCTAACCTAACCTAACCTAACCTAACCTAACCTAACCTAACCTAACCTAACCTAACCTAACCTAACCTAACCTAACCTAACCTAACCTAACCTAACCTAACCTAACCTAACCTAACCTAACCTAACCTAACCTAACCTAACCTAACCTAACCTAACCTAACCTAACCTAACCTAACCTAACCTAACCTAACCTAACCTAACCTAACCTAACCTAACCTAACCTAACCTAACCTAACCTAACCTAACCTAACCTAACCTAACCTAACCTAACCTAACCTAACCTAACCTAACCTAACCTAACCTAACCTAACCTAACCTAACCTAACCTAACCTAACCTAACCTAACCTAACCTAACCTAACCTAACCTAACCTAACCTAACCTAACCTAACCTAACCTAACCTAACCTAACCTAACCTAACCTAACCTAACCTAACCTAACCTAACCTAACCTAACCTAACCTAACCTAACCTAACCTAACCTAACCTAACCTAACCTAACCTAACCTAACCTAACCTAACCTAACCTAACCTAACCTAACCTAACCTAACCTAACCTAACCTAACCTAACCTAACCTAACCTAACCTAACCTAACCTAACCTAACCTAACCTAACCTAACCTAACCTAACCTAACCTAACCTAACCTAACCTAACCTAACCTAACCTAACCTAACCTAACCTAACCTAACCTAACCTAACCTAACCTAACCTAACCTAACCTAACCTAACCTAACCTAACCTAACCTAACCTAACCTAACCTAACCTAACCTAACCTAACCTAACCTAACCTAACCTAACCTAACCTAACCTAACCTAACCTAACCTAACCTAACCTAACCTAACCTAACCTAACCTAACCTAACCTAACCTAACCTAACCTAACCTAACCTAACCTAACCTAACCTAACCTAACCTAACCTAACCTAACCTAACCTAACCTAACCTAACCTAACCTAACCTAACCTAACCTAACCTAACCTAACCTAACCTAACCTAACCTAACCTAACCTAACCTAACCTAACCTAACCTAACCTAACCTAACCTAACCTAACCTAACCTAACCTAACCTAACCTAACCTAACCTAACCTAACCTAACCTAACCTAACCTAACCTAACCTAACCTAACCTAACCTAACCTAACCTAACCTAACCTAACCTAACCTAACCTAACCTAACCTAACCTAACCTAACCTAACCTAACCTAACCTAACCTAACCTAACCTAACCTAACCTAACCTAACCTAACCTAACCTAACCTAACCTAACCTAACCTAACCTAACCTAACCTAACCTAACCTAACCTAACCTAACCTAACCTAACCTAACCTAACCTAACCTAACCTAACCTAACCTAACCTAACCTAACCTAACCTAACCTAACCTAACCTAACCTAACCTAACCTAACCTAACCTAACCTAACCTAACCTAACCTAACCTAACCTAACCTAACCTAACCTAACCTAACCTAACCTAACCTAACCTAACCTAACCTAACCTAACCTAACCTAACCTAACCTAACCTAACCTAACCTAACCTAACCTAACCTAACCTAACCTAACCTAACCTAACCTAACCTAACCTAACCTAACCTAACCTAACCTAACCTAACCTAACCTAACCTAACCTAACCTAACCTAACCTAACCTAACCTAACCTAACCTAACCTAACCTAACCTAACCTAACCTAACCTAACCTAACCTAACCTAACCTAACCTAACCTAACCTAACCTAACCTAACCTAACCTAACCTAACCTAACCTAACCTAACCTAACCTAACCTAACCTAACCTAACCTAACCTAACCTAACCTAACCTAACCTAACCTAACCTAACCTAACCTAACCTAACCTAACCTAACCTAACCTAACCTAACCTAACCTAACCTAACCTAACCTAACCTAACCTAACCTAACCTAACCTAACCTAACCTAACCTAACCTAACCTAACCTAACCTAACCTAACCTAACCTAACCTAACCTAACCTAACCTAACCTAACCTAACCTAACCTAACCTAACCTAACCTAACCTAACCTAACCTAACCTAACCTAACCTAACCTAACCTAACCTAACCTAACCTAACCTAACCTAACCTAACCTAACCTAACCTAACCTAACCTAACCTAACCTAACCTAACCTAACCTAACCTAACCTAACCTAACCTAACCTAACCTAACCTAACCTAACCTAACCTAACCTAACCTAACCTAACCTAACCTAACCTAACCTAACCTAACCTAACCTAACCTAACCTAACCTAACCTAACCTAACCTAACCTAACCTAACCTAACCTAACCTAACCTAACCTAACCTAACCTAACCTAACCTAACCTAACCTAACCTAACCTAACCTAACCTAACCTAACCTAACCTAACCTAACCTTAACCTAACCTAACCTAACCTAACCTAACCTAACCTAACCTAACCTAACCTAACCTAACCTAACCTAACCTAACCTAACCTAACCTAACCTAACCTAACCTAACCTAACCTAACCTAACCTAACCTAACCTAACCTAACCTAACCTAACCTAACCTAACCTAACCTAACCTAACCTAACCTAACCTAACCTAACCTAACCTAACCTAACCTAACCTAACCTAACCTAACCTAACCTAACCTAACCTAACCTAACCTAACCTAACCTAACCTAACCTAACCTAACCTAACCTAACCTAACCTAACCTAACCTAACCTAACCTAACCTAACCTAACCTAACCTAACCTAACCTAACCTAACCTAACCTAACCTAACCTAACCTAACCTAACCTAACCTAACCTAACCTAACCTAACCTAACCTAACCTAACCTAACCTAACCTAACCTAACCTAACCTAACCTAACCTAACCTAACCTAACCTAACCTAACCTAACCTAACCTAACCTAACCTAACCTAACCTAACCTAACCTAACCTAACCTAACCTAACCTAACCTAACCTAACCTAACCTAACCTAACCTAACCTAACCTAACCTAACCTAACCTAACCTAACCTAACCTAACCTAACCTAACCTAACCTAACCTAACCTAACCTAACCTAACCTAACCTAACCTAACCTAACCTAACCTAACCTAACCTAACCTAACCTAACCTAACCTAACCTAACCTAACCTAACCTAACCTAACCTAACCTAACCTAACCTAACCTAACCTAACCTAACCTAACCTAACCTAACCTAACCTAACCTAACCTAACCTAACCTAACCTAACCTAACCTAACCTAACCTAACCTAACCTAACCTAACCTAACCTAACCTAACCTAACCTAACCTAACCTAACCTAACCTAACCTAACCTAACCTAACCTAACCTAACCTAACCTAACCTAACCTAACCTAACCTAACCTAACCTAACCTAACCTAACCTAACCTAACCTAACCTAACCTAACCTAACCTAACCTAACCTAACCTAACCTAACCTAACCTAACCTAACCTAACCTAACCTAACCTAACCTAACCTAACCTAACCTAACCTAACCTAACCTAACCTAACCTAACCTAACCTAACCTAACCTAACCTAACCTAACCTAACCTAACCTAACCTAACCTAACCTAACCTAACCTAACCTAACCTAACCTAACCTAACCTAACCTAACCTAACCTAACCTAACCTAACCTAACCTAACCTAACCTAACCTAACCTAACCTAACCTAACCTAACCTAACCTAACCTAACCTAACCTAACCTAACCTAACCTAACCTAACCTAACCTAACCTAACCTAACCTAACCTAACCTAACCTAACCTAACCTAACCTAACCTAACCTAACCTAACCTAACCTAACCTAACCTAACCTAACCTAACCTAACCTAACCTAACCTAACCTAACCTAACCTAACCTAACCTAACCTAACCTAACCTAACCTAACCTAACCTAACCTAACCTAACCTAACCTAACCTAACCTAACCTAACCTAACCTAACCTAACCTAACCTAACCTAACCTAACCTAACCTAACCTAACCTAACCTAACCTAACCTAACCTAACCTAACCTAACCTAACCTAACCTAACCTAACCTAACCTAACCTAACCTAACCTAACCTAACCTAACCTAACCTAACCTAACCTAACCTAACCTAACCTAACCTAACCTAACCTAACCTAACCTAACCTAACCTAACCTAACCTAACCTAACCTAACCTAACCTAACCTAACCTAACCTAACCTAACCTAACCTAACCTAACCTAACCTAACCTAACCTAACCTAACCTAACCTAACCTAACCTAACCTAACCTAACCTAACCTAACCTAACCTAACCTAACCTAACCTAACCTAACCTAACCTAACCTAACCTAACCTAACCTAACCTAACCTAACCTAACCTAACCTAACCTAACCTAACCTAACCTAACCTAACCTAACCTAACCTAACCTAACCTAACCTAACCTAACCTAACCTAACCTAACCTAACCTAACCTAACCTAACCTAACCTAACCTAACCTAACCTAACCTAACCTAACCTAACCTAACCTAACCTAACCTAACCTAACCTAACCTAACCTAACCTAACCTAACCTAACCTAACCTAACCTAACCTAACCTAACCTAACCTAACCTAACCTAACCTAACCTAACCTAACCTAACCTAACCTAACCTAACCTAACCTAACCTAACCTAACCTAACCTAACCTAACCTAACCTAACCTAACCTAACCTAACCTAACCTAACCTAACCTAACCTAACCTAACCTAACCTAACCTAACCTAACCTAACCTAACCTAACCTAACCTAACCTAACCTAACCTAACCTAACCTAACCTAACCTAACCTAACCTAACCTAACCTAACCTAACCTAACCTAACCTAACCTAACCTAACCTAACCTAACCTAACCTAACCTAACCTAACCTAACCTAACCTAACCTAACCTAACCTAACCTAACCTAACCTAACCTAACCTAACCTAACCTAACCTAACCTAACCTAACCTAACCTAACCTAACCTAACCTAACCTAACCTAACCTAACCTAACCTAACCTAACCTAACCTAACCTAACCTAACCTAACCTAACCTAACCTAACCTAACCTAACCTAACCTAACCTAACCTAACCTAACCTAACCTAACCTAACCTAACCTAACCTAACCTAACCTAACCTAACCTAACCTAACCTAACCTAACCTAACCTAACCTAACCTAACCTAACCTAACCTAACCTAACCTAACCTAACCTAACCTAACCTAACCTAACCTAACCTAACCTAACCTAACCTAACCTAACCTAACCTAACCTAACCTAACCTAACCTAACCTAACCTAACCTAACCTAACCTAACCTAACCTAACCTAACCTAACCTAACCTAACCTAACCTAACCTAACCTAACCTAACCTAACCTAACCTAACCTAACCTAACCTAACCTAACCTAACCTAACCTAACCTAACCTAACCTAACCTAACCTAACCTAACCTAACCTAACCTAACCTAACCTAACCTAACCTAACCTAACCTAACCTAACCTAACCTAACCTAACCTAACCTAACCTAACCTAACCTAACCTAACCTAACCTAACCTAACCTAACCTAACCTAACCTAACCTAACCTAACCTAACCTAACCTAACCTAACCTAACCTAACCTAACCTAACCTAACCTAACCTAACCTAACCTAACCTAACCTAACCTAACCTAACCTAACCTAACCTAACCTAACCTAACCTAACCTAACCTAACCTAACCTAACCTAACCTAACCTAACCTAACCTAACCTAACCTAACCTAACCTAACCTAACCTAACCTAACCTAACCTAACCTAACCTAACCTAACCTAACCTAACCTAACCTAACCTAACCTAACCTAACCTAACCTAACCTAACCTAACCTAACCTAACCTAACCTAACCTAACCTAACCTAACCTAACCTAACCTAACCTAACCTAACCTAACCTAACCTAACCTAACCTAACCTAACCTAACCTAACCTAACCTAACCTAACCTAACCTAACCTAACCTAACCTAACCTAACCTAACCTAACCTAACCTAACCTAACCTAACCTAACCTAACCTAACCTAACCTAACCTAACCTAACCTAACCTAACCTAACCTAACCTAACCTAACCTAACCTAACCTAACCTAACCTAACCTAACCTAACCTAACCTAACCTAACCTAACCTAACCTAACCTAACCTAACCTAACCTAACCTAACCTAACCTAACCTAACCTAACCTAACCTAACCTAACCTAACCTAACCTAACCTAACCTAACCTAACCTAACCTAACCTAACCTAACCTAACCTAACCTAACCTAACCTAACCTAACCTAACCTAACCTAACCTAACCTAACCTAACCTAACCTAACCTAACCTAACCTAACCTAACCTAACCTAACCTAACCTAACCTAACCTAACCTAACCTAACCTAACCTAACCTAACCTAACCTAACCTAACCTAACCTAACCTAACCTAACCTAACCTAACCTAACCTAACCTAACCTAACCTAACCTAACCTAACCTAACCTAACCTAACCTAACCTAACCTAACCTAACCTAACCTAACCTAACCTAACCTAACCTAACCTAACCTAACCTAACCTAACCTAACCTAACCTAACCTAACCTAACCTAACCTAACCTAACCTAACCTAACCTAACCTAACCTAACCTAACCTAACCTAACCTAACCTAACCTAACCTAACCTAACCTAACCTAACCTAACCTAACCTAACCTAACCTAACCTAACCTAACCTAACCTAACCTAACCTAACCTAACCTAACCTAACCTAACCTAACCTAACCTAACCTAACCTAACCTAACCTAACCTAACCTAACCTAACCTAACCTAACCTAACCTAACCTAACCTAACCTAACCTAACCTAACCTAACCTAACCTAACCTAACCTAACCTAACCTAACCTAACCTAACCTAACCTAACCTAACCTAACCTAACCTAACCTAACCTAACCTAACCTAACCTAACCTAACCTAACCTAACCTAACCTAACCTAACCTAACCTAACCTAACCTAACCTAACCTAACCTAACCTAACCTAACCTAACCTAACCTAACCTAACCTAACCTAACCTAACCTAACCTAACCTAACCTAACCTAACCTAACCTAACCTAACCTAACCTAACCTAACCTAACCTAACCTAACCTAACCTAACCTAACCTAACCTAACCTAACCTAACCTAACCTAACCTAACCTAACCTAACCTAACCTAACCTAACCTAACCTAACCTAACCTAACCTAACCTAACCTAACCTAACCTAACCTAACCTAACCTAACCTAACCTAACCTAACCTAACCTAACCTAACCTAACCTAACCTAACCTAACCTAACCTAACCTAACCTAACCTAACCTAACCTAACCTAACCTAACCTAACCTAACCTAACCTAACCTAACCTAACCTAACCTAACCTAACCTAACCTAACCTAACCTAACCTAACCTAACCTAACCTAACCTAACCTAACCTAACCTAACCTAACCTAACCTAACCTAACCTAACCTAACCTAACCTAACCTAACCTAACCTAACCTAACCTAACCTAACCTAACCTAACCTAACCTAACCTAACCTAACCTAACCTAACCTAACCTAACCTAACCTAACCTAACCTAACCTAACCTAACCTAACCTAACCTAACCTAACCTAACCTAACCTAACCTAACCTAACCTAACCTAACCTAACCTAACCTAACCTAACCTAACCTAACCTAACCTAACCTAACCTAACCTAACCTAACCTAACCTAACCTAACCTAACCTAACCTAACCTAACCTAACCTAACCTAACCTAACCTAACCTAACCTAACCTAACCTAACCTAACCTAACCTAACCTAACCTAACCTAACCTAACCTAACCTAACCTAACCTAACCTAACCTAACCTAACCTAACCTAACCTAACCTAACCTAACCTAACCTAACCTAACCTAACCTAACCTAACCTAACCTAACCTAACCTAACCTAACCTAACCTAACCTAACCTAACCTAACCTAACCTAACCTAACCTAACCTAACCTAACCTAACCTAACCTAACCTAACCTAACCTAACCTAACCTAACCTAACCTAACCTAACCTAACCTAACCTAACCTAACCTAACCTAACCTAACCTAACCTAACCTAACCTAACCTAACCTAACCTAACCTAACCTAACCTAACCTAACCTAACCTAACCTAACCTAACCTAACCTAACCTAACCTAACCTAACCTAACCTAACCTAACCTAACCTAACCTAACCTAACCTAACCTAACCTAACCTAACCTAACCTAACCTAACCTAACCTAACCTAACCTAACCTAACCTAACCTAACCTAACCTAACCTAACCTAACCTAACCTAACCTAACCTAACCTAACCTAACCTAACCTAACCTAACCTAACCTAACCTAACCTAACCTAACCTAACCTAACCTAACCTAACCTAACCTAACCTAACCTAACCTAACCTAACCTAACCTAACCTAACCTAACCTAACCTAACCTAACCTAACCTAACCTAACCTAACCTAACCTAACCTAACCTAACCTAACCTAACCTAACCTAACCTAACCTAACCTAACCTAACCTAACCTAACCTAACCTAACCTAACCTAACCTAACCTAACCTAACCTAACCTAACCTAACCTAACCTAACCTAACCTAACCTAACCTAACCTAACCTAACCTAACCTAACCTAACCTAACCTAACCTAACCTAACCTAACCTAACCTAACCTAACCTAACCTAACCTAACCTAACCTAACCTAACCTAACCTAACCTAACCTAACCTAACCTAACCTAACCTAACCTAACCTAACCTAACCTAACCTAACCTAACCTAACCTAACCTAACCTAACCTAACCTAACCTAACCTAACCTAACCTAACCTAACCTAACCTAACCTAACCTAACCACAGTCGGTCGCTCGCTGCCGTGGCGAGCACGCGCGTCCCATCGCCGCTAGTAGTGGCCGGAGCCCGCAGGCCGGAGGCCGGAGCCCGGAGGCCGGAGGCCGGAGACCGAAGACCGAAGCCCGGAGGCCGGAGGCCGGAGACCGAAGACCGAAGCCCGGAGGCCGGAGGCCGGAGACCGAAGGCCGGAGGCAGGAGACCGAAGGCCGGAGGCCGGAGGCCGGACACCGAAGGCCGGAGGCCGGAGACCGAAGCTGGTGGCCGGAGCCCGGAGGCCGGAGACCGAAGACCGAAGGTGGTGGCCGGAGGCCGAAGACCGAAGCCTGGAGGCCGGAGACCGGAGACCGAAGCTTGGTGGCCGGAGGCCGGAGACCGAAGCTCGGTGGCCGGAGGCCGGAGACCGACGCTTGGTGGCCGGAGTTGGTGTGGTCGGGCCGGAGCCCGCAGGCCGGAGTCGTCGGGCCGGAGGCCGGAGGCCGCAGCCCGGAGCCCGGTGTCTACAATAGGAGCCTGGAGCCTGCAACCCAGAATGCGAATTGTAAGTTGAAAGTGACAGTGACACTCGTGTATTAAATAAATATTTAACATTTGTGCAGTGCAGCTAATTGAAATCGGTGCTGTGGGTGTAAAGTGGCATCAGTGTGCTAAGCGCTGCGGGACCAGGAAGCCTGCAGACAGGCGCTAGAGCTAGCAGGAGAAGCAGCTGTGAATCCGGCATCTGTACGTAAGTCTTAGATCATAATACAGAGTTACTATTTAATTGCTTCCATATTCTTTTACTTGTGTTTGTTAGATAGTCTTGCTTGGATTCGGTATGCCTGTCACTCGTTCACCGCCTCGCAAGGCGGAAGGACCTGTCACTCGGTCCGCTGGCCGAAGGCCGGAGCCCGGAGGCCGGAGCCCAGTGGCCGGAGTCCGGAGGCCGGAGCCCGGTGGCCGGAGCCCGGTGGCCGGAGGCCGGAGCCCGGTGGCCGGAGGCCGGAACCCGATGGCCGGAGGCCGGAGCCCGAAGGCCGGAGGCCGGAGCCCGGAGGCCGGAGGCCGGAGCCCGGAGGCCGGAGCCCGAAGGCCGGAGGCCGGAGCCCGAGGGCCGGAGGCCGAAGCCCGAGGGCCGGAGGCCGGAGCCCGAAGGCCGGAGGCCGGAGTCCGAAGGCAGGAGGCCGGAGACCAAAGCTTAGTGGCCGGAGGCCGGAGGCCGGAGCCCGGTGGCCGGAGGCCGGAGACTGAAGACCACGGCCTGGTGGCCGGAGTTGGAGTCGTCGGGCCGGAGGCCGGAGGCCGGAGCCGTCGGGCTGAAGGCCGGAGCCCGGAGGCCGGAGGCCGAAGCTTGGTGGCCGGAGTCCAGAGGCCGGAGGCCGGAGACCGCAGACCGAAGACTGAAGCCTGGAGGCCGGAGGCCGGAGACCAAAGCTTAGTGGCCGGAGGCCGGAGGCCGGAGCCCGGTGGCCGGAGGCCGGAGACTGAAGACCACGGCCTGGCCGGAGTTGGGGTCGTCGGGCCGGAGGCCGGAGGCCGGAGTCGTCGGGCCGGAGGCCGGAGCCCGGAGCCCGGAGGCCGGAGGCCGGAGACCGAAGACCGATGTTTGGCGGCCGGAGTTGGAATCGTCGGGCTGGAGGCCGGAGGCCGGAGCCGTCGGGCCGGAGGCCGAAGCCCGGAGACCGGAGGCGGAAGTTTGGCGGCTGGAGTTGGAGTCGCCGGGCCGGAGTCCGGAGGCCGGAGCCGTCGGGCCGGTGGTCGGAGCCTGGAGGCCAGAGCCCGAAGCTTGGTGGCCGGAGCCCGGAGGCCGGAGGCCGGAGACCGAAGGCCGGAGGCCGGAGGCCGGAGCCCAGAGCCCGAAGGCCGGAGGCCGGAGACCGAAGGCTGGAGCCAGGCACTCCCGCATCACAGCGGCATGAACACTTACAGCTTAGACAGGAGCCCAACGCGCATTGACCCCATCGACTTAAATAGCAGCTCAGACACTTCCATTGGCACCCCCTCGCTGATCATGTCGCCAGACAGTCAGCTCTTACACCAACCTGAACAGCCTTCAACGATGCTACCCTGCGCGGCTGACATGGAGGCGTCGACCATCATCGAGGAGATACGCTCCCTCATCGCTGCAATACCGCCCTTGCTATCCGACGGGAAAAGCGTCAAGAGAGAACAAAAGAAGGCGGTCATAGACAACTCTACTAAGGCGGCACTCTTGTGCCAGAAACTCACCACACTAATGGTGCCACAGCAACGGCCAAAGCGAGACCCCACCGACAGCAGTCCGAAGGCGCCACCAAACGACGTCACTACAAAGCCTTGTTGCGCAGATCAGCTGCCTGCTATTGTTAAAGAGGCGGTGACACAAGCTATGCGCAGCGAGCTTGGACGAGCCAAGGCCACAGCCGCTCTTGAAACTCAGATAGGGGCAAACAACACATACGCACAGGCCGCCGCTATGCCACCCCCCCCTTCTAACGGAATGCGCCCAACCCCGCGTCGCCCAGCAATCGTCTTGTCCCTCAAAACTGACGGGCACCCGGTGGAGAAAGCGTACAAAGCTCTCGACAAAGTAATCAACTTCAATGAAACCGGATACACCGCGGCAAGGGTCGCCAACCTGTCTCGAGGTAAAGTGCGAGTTGAGTTCGAGTCGGAGAAGGATGCCGCGGATGCGCTAGAGCGATTTCGCAAGGCCAGCGCTGGGGGTTCGGAAGCGGATGTGGAAGCCGAAAAGGAAAAGAGGATGAGCCCCATGATTATTCTAAAGGGCGTTCCTAAGGATACCACCCAGGATACCCTCACTGACGTCATCCTAAAGCACAATGCCGAGCTCATCCATTGCAGAAGTGGGGACATGCGACTAAGATTCGTGCGAAAGAACCGCAGCGATAGACTTTATAACGCCGTAATTGAGGTCAACCCAGCCTGCTGGAAATTTGTCGCGGGCCTCACCCACCTGCGCGTCGGTCACCACAGGGTCCACACTCAAGAATTCTCCCCCTTCCGGCAGTGCCGTGGGTGCTTACAATTCGGGCACACACAGGGCCGCTGCCAAAACCAACCAATCTGTTCCCACTGCAGTGAGTCGGGCCACAGTGCCGACACCTGCAGTAAGTCCGCCGCTACCCCGACCTGTTTTAACTGTGCCACCCATGGCACCAAATCCAAATCTAGCACCTACACTAGCACTGACGCAATAAAGCACTCCGCTACCTCAAATCAATGTCCCAGAGTTAAATACATGAAACTAAGAGTTAGCTATAAAATTGACTATGGCTACTAACAACCGAAGCACACGAAACTCTGTTACCAAATTTCTACAATGCAATCTTGATAAGTCGTATGCTAGCAACGTTGAATTTTGTAACTATTTCGCCCAGAGTCAGCATCAGGCGGCCTTTATCTCGGAGCCTTACGTTGGCTCTGGGCTTTTTGTTAAAAGCCCTGCCGGACTCGACGTGTTTCAGTCGGTTTCACTGGACAAACCAGTTCGAGCCGCCATTCTTCTCAAGAAAGAATTTTCAATCAGGCACGGCGCCATACTTATGGCACAATACTCCACCCCCGATGTCGCAACTGTCAAAATTAACCTAGCTAACAGATCTATCGTTTTAGTCTCCGTCTATCTACAGCCAGCCACCGACCCTGACCATATCCTGAACATCCTCTCCTCCATTTTGAACCACAACTCTAGCTGCAAGTGTATTCTAGCAGGGGATTTTAACGGGTGGCACCCCGAATGGGATCATCTTGGCCGCAGTAACGACAGGGGGGACGCAGTCTATGAATTCCTATCCACTTATGGACTGGTCTGCTGCAACTCCGGTGACCACACGTTTGAGACTACCACGCATGGCGGTCTCAGAACAAGCGCGATCGACCTGACGCTGACCACTGAAGACTTAGCCAACGAGATTACAGGATGGAGGACGGCGAGAAGCCTCCTGGCTACGACCCAGCACATCCCCATCGAGTTTGCCCTGTCTCACTCAGCCTCCACAGGCCGTCCACCCCGGCAATCCACTAGACGGTACAGAATAGATGACCACGCCAACTGGTCAGGGTTCAAGGAGCGCATGGACGAGGCATTCCAGCGGTGGGGTGTACTGCAAGCTGACCCTCTGGCGCACACCGAGTCAGAGTTGGAAGAACTCATAAGGAAAGTCACAGCAGCCATCAACGGTGCAGCGGAGGCCGCCTTTCCCACCATCACCGGTGAAGGCAGACCCCACAAGCCCCCGTTCTGGAACGAACACTTGGCGGCACTAAAACGTAGTCTGCTGCAAGCCAGGAGAGGGTACAGAAGGGCGAGGAGAAGAGGAGAACCTCCGGAAGCCATGGAGATCCTGGCGACAAGGGTGCAGGAGGCTCACGATAACTACGTCAGGGACATCAGAGCGGAATCAGCCAAGAACTTCCGGGACTTCTGCGAGGCCCAGGGAATGGACACAGTGTGGACCATTACAAACCCGGTCCTGCGCGGTGGCCAGTCCAGAACCCCACCGACTACAGTTGCAACACCAACGGCACATACAACTGATGGCGAAGACACGGTTGAGGCCCTTCTGGCACACTTCTACCCAGCAGATCCCGAAGCACTCGATTCACCTGAGCAAGCTGAGATAAGAGCTAGATGTAGGATGCCACCAGACACCCCAGACGACCCGCCGTTCGTGGCCAGTGAGGTGCTGGAGGCGGCCAGGTCCATCTCACATAAAAAGGCCCCTGGCTTAGACGGACTAACATCGGATATCTGCTTAGTGGCCATCACCAGGTACCCGGAGCTGTTTACCAACATATACAACCGATGCCTGGCTCTGGGATACTTCCCTAGGCTGTGGACGAACACGGTCCTCAAAATCATTCCCAAGCCTGGGGGAGGGGGCTCCCCTGAATTAAAGTCCCAGAGACCTATAGGGCTGATACCGGTATTTGGTAAAATATTGGAGAAGCTTTTCACCGGGAGGATTACACACTGTATGGCCACCGGAAATACACTAAACCCAAGGCAATTCGGCTTCCGCCGTGGCTTATCTACAACGTCCGCCCTCCTGACAGCAGTCGGCAAGATCCAAGATGGGATAAGGAATAAGCAACTGACAGTGGCGATATCGCTGGATATTCAGTCGGCCTTTGACCGAGCTTGGTGGCCTGCCATTCTCGCAAGGCTCAAAGCGATTGGTTGCCCCAAAAATATATTTAAAATCATATGCAACTACCTCAGAAGCCGCCCTATATTTTTGACCCACGCTGGGCACAGCGGGAGCGCGAGAACGCAAAGAGGCTGCATCCAGGGCTCAGCCTGTGGTCCGGCTTTTTGGAACCTGCTTCTTGACGACCTGTTAGACCGGCCTCTCCCTGAGGGATGCCATCTGCAGGCATACGCGGATGACGTCTTTCTGGTTGTAGCGGCCAGAGACCGTCGAAGCGTGGAAAGGCTGGCTGGCGAGGCCCTGGATGGCATCGCGGCTTGGGGGCACAAAAACAAACTTATATTCGCGCCAAATAAGACCAAGGCGCTAGCCTTCTCGCCTAAAGCGGCCAAGATAAAAATCACCATGTCGGGGATGCATATACCCTTTTCGCCGAACCTAAAACTACTAGGTGTCGTCATCGACGACAGGCTTAGATTCGGCCAGCACCTGGATCACCAGATCGGCAAGGCGAAAAAGCTATTCACAAGATTGTGTCTCTTCGCCAGACCCTCATGGGGCCTGCAGCCGGCTAACGTCGAGGCCATCTATAAATATGTGGTGGCCCCGACCATAACATACGCAGCTGGGGTGTGGGGCAACATAACCCAACGCAAATATGCAAAGGACAAGCTTGCCTCGCTGCAGAGGGGCTTTGCAATCAAGGCCATTAGGGCCTATAGAACTACATCGACGGTCGCCGCCTTGGCTCTGGCCCGCTTCCCGCCACTAGACTTACAAATACAACACGTAGCCAGGATAGAGAGAACAAGAGCGAAAGGCGTTACGGAGTATCTACCAGAGGACGTTGGGCTGGAAAAACCGGCCAACATCTCCAGTCTGCTGCACCCAGCCGATCGCGTGACGGTAGATTTTGATCTGGCACTCAACCAACAGGATATAGACCATCTATGTACTGAAGCCACGGTCCAAATATATACCGATGGCAGCAAGCAGGAGGACGGCACTGTCGGAGCAGCCATGGTTTGTGTTGACCCAGATCGCGGTGCCGCCGCTGTCACAACCAGAAAATACAAGCTTCACAACTCATGCTCCGTCTTTCAGGCGGAGCTATATGCAATCAAGGAGGCATGCGCCCTGGCAGCATCACGAGCATACTCTGACACGTTGGTCCTGTCCGACTCTCTCTCGGCCCTGAAGGCGATGGGTGACCGGAGCAGCCTAAACCCGCTGGTCACCGAGGTCCACAAGATCATTCACAACGGCGGGGGGCGGATCCGGTTCGCATGGGTCAAGGCCCACTGCGGCATTGCCGGCAACGAATTGGCGGATGGGGAAGCGGGCAGGGCCTGCGCCTTGCACAAGGCCCCAGATTACTCGCTCTTCCCACTATCCTCCCCCAAGAAGAAATCGAAGGACCAACTTCGGGACGAATGGGAGGAGAGATACCAGTCGGCCACCCAGGGATCGTGGACAAGAGGGCGGTTTCCAACAGTGCGGGCCATCCACAACTTCTTCGGCCTCACCAGTCCATCTTTCTTCCTGACGCAGTACCTGACGGGGCACGGCGCGCATCTCACGTACTTAAAACGGTTCAAGATCAAAGACAGTGATAGCTGCCCCTGTGACGGAGCAGCACAAGATCCCGATCACCTCGTCAGGTATTGCGACAGGTTCGCTCGACGTAGGGAGGATTTTCTGGCCCAGGTCACTCCGACTTCAACCAACGAGCTCCCGCTGGACCCATACGATCTGGGTCACCTGGCCAGAAAACCTAAAACCGTCAAGGCCTTCGTCGGGTTCATCGAATATATCTACAAAAACCTAAAAAACTTTAACTACCCACCTGATTAGCCACATAGGTAAAACACTATATTTATACTTTTACCTCATATTTGAGATTGGGTTAGACCTCACTAACCCAATCTCAAATATTCATCCCGTACCCCAACACTCCGATCCACACTCCGTCCCCAAGAAACTCCCCTGTGACCACCTGCACTACTTGCGCTCGTACAACCTATGCCTCAACCTGCGCTCCCGCCCCTGTCGAAAAGGCAAAGTCTTTCCCGGCTCCCGGAGAACCTAAGACCGAACATGGTAATACTAGTTGGGACTGCGGGAGTCAACTGGGCCTTCATGGGGGTCCCTGGGATGGGGGCTCGCCCGCGCCCGCACACAACATTATAGGAACTTAACGACCTGTCCGAGTATGGGTAAATCGTTA
>OX438944.1:27500-40000 GCA_949316185.1 Pyrausta nigrata
CCTAACCTAACCTAACCTAACCTAACCTAACCTAACCTAACCTAACCTAACCTAACCTAACCTAACCTAACCTAACCTAACCTAACCTAACCTAACCTAACCTAACCTAACCTAACCTAACCTAACCTAACCTAACCTAACCTAACCTAACCTAACCTAACCTAACCTAACCTAACCTAACCTAACCTAACCTAACCTAACCTAACCTAACCTAACCTAACCTAACCTAACCTAACCTAACCTAACCTAACCTAACCTAACCTAACCTAACCTAACCTAACCTAACCTAACCTAACCTAACCTAACCTAACCTAACCTAACCTAACCTAACCTAACCTAACCTAACCTAACCTAACCTAACCTAACCTAACCTAACCTAACCTAACCTAACCTAACCTAACCTAACCTAACCTAACCTAACCTAACCTAACCTAACCTAACCTAACCTAACCTAACCTAACCTAACCTAACCTAACCTAACCTAACCTAACCTAACCTAACCTAACCTAACCTAACCTAACCTAACCTAACCTAACCTAACCTAACCTAACCTAACCTAACCTAACCTAACCTAACCTAACCTAACCTAACCTAACCTAACCTAACCTAACCTAACCTAACCTAACCTAACCTAACCTAACCTAACCTAACCTAACCTAACCTAACCTAACCTAACCTAACCTAACCTAACCTAACCTAACCTAACCTAACCTAACCTAACCTAACCTAACCTAACCTAACCTAACCTAACCTAACCTAACCTAACCTAACCTAACCTAACCTAACCTAACCTAACCTAACCTAACCTAACCTAACCTAACCTAACCTAACCTAACCTAACCTAACCTAACCTAACCTAACCTAACCTAACCTAACCTAACCTAACCTAACCTAACCTAACCTAACCTAACCTAACCTAACCTAACCTAACCTAACCTAACCTAACCTAACCTAACCTAACCTAACCTAACCTAACCTAACCTAACCTAACCTAACCTAACCTAACCTAACCTAACCTAACCTAACCTAACCTAACCTAACCTAACCTAACCTAACCTAACCTAACCTAACCTAACCTAACCTAACCTAACCTAACCTAACCTAACCTAACCTAACCTAACCTAACCTAACCTAACCTAACCTAACCTAACCTAACCTAACCTAACCTAACCTAACCTAACCTAACCTAACCTAACCTAACCTAACCTAACCTAACCTAACCTAACCTAACCTAACCTAACCTAACCTAACCTAACCTAACCTAACCTAACCTAACCTAACCTAACCTAACCTAACCTAACCTAACCTAACCTAACCTAACCTAACCTAACCTAACCTAACCTAACCTAACCTAACCTAACCTAACCTAACCTAACCTAACCTAACCTAACCTAACCTAACCTAACCTAACCTAACCTAACCTAACCTAACCTAACCTAACCTAACCTAACCTAACCTAACCTAACCTAACCTAACCTAACCTAACCTAACCTAACCTAACCTAACCTAACCTAACCTAACCTAACCTAACCTAACCTAACCTAACCTAACCTAACCTAACCTAACCTAACCTAACCTAACCTAACCTAACCTAACCTAACCTAACCTAACCTAACCTAACCTAACCTAACCTAACCTAACCTAACCTAACCTAACCTAACCTAACCTAACCTAACCTAACCTAACCTAACCTAACCTAACCTAACCTAACCTAACCTAACCTAACCTAACCTAACCTAACCTAACCTAACCTAACCTAACCTAACCTAACCTAACCTAACCTAACCTAACCTAACCTAACCTAACCTAACCTAACCTAACCTAACCTAACCTAACCTAACCTAACCTAACCTAACCTAACCTAACCTAACCTAACCTAACCTAACCTAACCTAACCTAACCTAACCTAACCTAACCTAACCTAACCTAACCTAACCTAACCTAACCTAACCTAACCTAACCTAACCTAACCTAACCTAACCTAACCTAACCTAACCTAACCTAACCTAACCTAACCTAACCTAACCTAACCTAACCTAACCTAACCTAACCTAACCTAACCTAACCTAACCTAACCTAACCTAACCTAACCTAACCTAACCTAACCTAACCTAACCTAACCTAACCTAACCTAACCTAACCTAACCTAACCTAACCTAACCTAACCTAACCTAACCTAACCTAACCTAACCTAACCTAACCTAACCTAACCTAACCTAACCTAACCTAACCTAACCTAACCTAACCTAACCTAACCTAACCTAACCTAACCTAACCTAACCTAACCTAACCTAACCTAACCTAACCTAACCTAACCTAACCTAACCTAACCTAACCTAACCTAACCTAACCTAACCTAACCTAACCTAACCTAACCTAACCTAACCTAACCTAACCTAACCTAACCTAACCTAACCTAACCTAACCTAACCTAACCTAACCTAACCTAACCTAACCTAACCTAACCTAACCTAACCTAACCTAACCTAACCTAACCTAACCTAACCTAACCTAACCTAACCTAACCTAACCTAACCTAACCTAACCTAACCTAACCTAACCTAACCTAACCTAACCTAACCTAACCTAACCTAACCTAACCTAACCTAACCTAACCTAACCTAACCTAACCTAACCTAACCTAACCTAACCTAACCTAACCTAACCTAACCTAACCTAACCTAACCTAACCTAACCTAACCTAACCTAACCTAACCTAACCTAACCTAACCTAACCTAACCTAACCTAACCTAACCTAACCTAACCTAACCTAACCTAACCTAACCTAACCTAACCTAACCTAACCTAACCTAACCTAACCTAACCTAACCTAACCTAACCTAACCTAACCTAACCTAACCTAACCTAACCTAACCTAACCTAACCTAACCTAACCTAACCTAACCTAACCTAACCTAACCTAACCTAACCTAACCTAACCTAACCTAACCTAACCTAACCTAACCTAACCTAACCTAACCTAACCTAACCTAACCTAACCTAACCTAACCTAACCTAACCTAACCTAACCTAACCTAACCTAACCTAACCTAACCTAACCTAACCTAACCTAACCTAACCTAACCTAACCTAACCTAACCTAACCTAACCTAACCTAACCTAACCTAACCTAACCTAACCTAACCTAACCTAACCTAACCTAACCTAACCTAACCTAACCTAACCTAACCTAACCTAACCTAACCTAACCTAACCTAACCTAACCTAACCTAACCTAACCTAACCTAACCTAACCTAACCTAACCTAACCTAACCTAACCTAACCTAACCTAACCTAACCTAACCTAACCTAACCTAACCTAACCTAACCTAACCTAACCTAACCTAACCTAACCTAACCTAACCTAACCTAACCTAACCTAACCTAACCTAACCTAACCTAACCTAACCTAACCTAACCTAACCTAACCTAACCTAACCTAACCTAACCTAACCTAACCTAACCTAACCTAACCTAACCTAACCTAACCTAACCTAACCTAACCTAACCTAACCTAACCTAACCTAACCTAACCTAACCTAACCTAACCTAACCTAACCTAACCTAACCTAACCTAACCTAACCTAACCTAACCTAACCTAACCTAACCTAACCTAACCTAACCTAACCTAACCTAACCTAACCTAACCTAACCTAACCTAACCTAACCTAACCTAACCTAACCTAACCTAACCTAACCTAACCTAACCTAACCTAACCTAACCTAACCTAACCTAACCTAACCTAACCTAACCTAACCTAACCTAACCTAACCTAACCTAACCTAACCTAACCTAACCTAACCTAACCTAACCTAACCTAACCTAACCTAACCTAACCTAACCTAACCTAACCTAACCTAACCTAACCTAACCTAACCTAACCTAACCTAACCTAACCTAACCTAACCTAACCTAACCTAACCTAACCTAACCTAACCTAACCTAACCTAACCTAACCTAACCTAACCTAACCTAACCTAACCTAACCTAACCTAACCTAACCTAACCTAACCTAACCTAACCTAACCTAACCTAACCTAACCTAACCTAACCTAACCTAACCTAACCTAACCTAACCTAACCTAACCTAACCTAACCTAACCTAACCTAACCTAACCTAACCTAACCTAACCTAACCTAACCTAACCTAACCTAACCTAACCTAACCTAACCTAACCTAACCTAACCTAACCTAACCTAACCTAACCTAACCTAACCTAACCTAACCTAACCTAACCTAACCTAACCTAACCTAACCTAACCTAACCTAACCTAACCTAACCTAACCTAACCTAACCTAACCTAACCTAACCTAACCTAACCTAACCTAACCTAACCTAACCTAACCTAACCTAACCTAACCTAACCTAACCTAACCTAACCTAACCTAACCTAACCTAACCTAACCTAACCTAACCTAACCTAACCTAACCTAACCTAACCTAACCTAACCTAACCTAACCTAACCTAACCTAACCTAACCTAACCTAACCTAACCTAACCTAACCTAACCTAACCTAACCTAACCTAACCTAACCTAACCTAACCTAACCTAACCTAACCTAACCTAACCTAACCTAACCTAACCTAACCTAACCTAACCTAACCTAACCTAACCTAACCTAACCTAACCTAACCTAACCTAACCTAACCTAACCTAACCTAACCTAACCTAACCTAACCTAACCTAACCTAACCTAACCTAACCTAACCTAACCTAACCTAACCTAACCTAACCTAACCTAACCTAACCTAACCTAACCTAACCTAACCTAACCTAACCTAACCTAACCTAACCTAACCTAACCTAACCTAACCTAACCTAACCTAACCTAACCTAACCTAACCTAACCTAACCTAACCTAACCTAACCTAACCTAACCTAACCTAACCTAACCTAACCTAACCTAACCTAACCTAACCTAACCTAACCTAACCTAACCTAACCTAACCTAACCTAACCTAACCTAACCTAACCTAACCTAACCTAACCTAACCTAACCTAACCTAACCTAACCTAACCTAACCTAACCTAACCTAACCTAACCTAACCTAACCTAACCTAACCTAACCTAACCTAACCTAACCTAACCTAACCTAACCTAACCTAACCTAACCTAACCTAACCTAACCTAACCTAACCTAACCTAACCTAACCTAACCTAACCTAACCTAACCTAACCTAACCTAACCTAACCTAACCTAACCTAACCTAACCTAACCTAACCTAACCTAACCTAACCTAACCTAACCTAACCTAACCTAACCTAACCTAACCTAACCTAACCTAACCTAACCTAACCTAACCTAACCTAACCTAACCTAACCTAACCTAACCTAACCTAACCTAACCTAACCTAACCTAACCTAACCTAACCTAACCTAACCTAACCTAACCTAACCTAACCTAACCTAACCTAACCTAACCTAACCTAACCTAACCTAACCTAACCTAACCTAACCTAACCTAACCTAACCTAACCTAACCTAACCTAACCTAACCTAACCTAACCTAACCTAACCTAACCTAACCTAACCTAACCTAACCTAACCTAACCTAACCTAACCTAACCTAACCTAACCTAACCTAACCTAACCTAACCTAACCTAACCTAACCTAACCTAACCTAACCTAACCTAACCTAACCTAACCTAACCTAACCTAACCTAACCTAACCTAACCTAACCTAACCTAACCTAACCTAACCTAACCTAACCTAACCTAACCTAACCTAACCTAACCTAACCTAACCTAACCTAACCTAACCTAACCCAGTCCCGCGCTCACCGCCGCCCCGAGCGTCACGAAATTCACCTGCTCCGTGTCGAAAAAATCGTAAAATCGGCAATTTACGTCCGATCTTCGCGTGCGAAACGTCAATCTTCATCTTTTTTCGCGCGCTACACGGGAGAAGTGAAAAAACAGTGAATTTCAGTGAAATGTGAAAAAACGTGTTCGAAAATATGGTTCTAACCTCACTTTTGAGGTTATTATAAACTTTGAGTGCGAATAACTCGAGTTTCACCGCGACGACCCACCAATTTGGAATTGCTGTTTTGTGCGGCTTGCCGAGATCTACACATCGACCCCTCTTCCGGATTTTTCCGGTCGCGCTTTCCGGAGATATTAAACTTTTTCCGGAAAAACGGCGTGGTCACGATCGGAGAAAACACCGGAATTCCGGAAATCCAGCTACGCCATCGGGAAGGAGGCAGCTCAGGCAGCCGGGAACTGCAATCAGCATCACCGGAAGACGTCGGGTTCCGGAGCTACAACCCTCTGAAGTTAGTAAAATTTTGGCACAGCCCTAACTTCTAAACAAGATCGACAACCCTAAAATTTTATAATTGGGAAAAATCGAGTATTAGACTTTCTTTCGACGGTGAAAATTTCAAGAAAATCGACTGAGTAGTTTTTAAGATATTTAATATTTAATTTTCGACCAAAATTCAAAAGGGGTGAAAAACACCCCCTAGAAATTTGAAAAAATTTGGAGGGGTAGTTCTGTGAAATTTAAGACCTTTTAAAATATAAAATTGGACATTTTTTAATTTTAAGCATTTTTATTACTTGTTTTTAAGTGTAAAAATATATATATTTTGATTTTGAACACCCCCTGTACTTTAGGGGTAGCTTTCGCGAGGGTGGCCATATATGTGTTTGATAGCCTACTTATTTGTACTTATTTTGGAAAAAAGTAAAACCTTCTATCTGTTATAGAAAATAAGTTATTGATTTATTTGTGTGTGTATGGAAAAACTACCCCTATTTTGTTTCGTCTTTTTGTATTTTAATTTATTAATATTTTTTAAATTTTTTTCTCATAATATATGTGTTTTAGGCGTAGGTAAAATTATCTGTATTTTTTAGCTACTTTTTATAAAATTTTTCAAACAAAATTTAAATTTTTCCAAAAAAGTGTCTATTTTTCAACCCCTAACTTTAAAATTAAAGAAAAATAGTAAAAATTAAATATTTGCAAATTTTTAAAGTTTTAAAAGGTAGTGTACTTAATAGTCTAATTGTTTCTTTTAATTTTAGAATTTTAAATTAATAAATAGTTGTAAATAATTTAAATACAAAACAGGGGTATTTTTCTAGGCTATAAATTTTGAAGGGTTGTAAAAAATTCAGGGGTTGAGATATCAAAAATCTTGCGACGTGACGATCGTTTTTTCGTTAAAACCAACAAATCGGTGCAAAAATTTTGGAGAAAAACTCAAAATTCAGGGGGGTCATTTTGAGTTTGAAATTACGTAATCGGAAATTTGGGGCAAAATTTATTTCGGCAATAACTCCGGCTTTTATGCACCGATTTGAGTAAACGGCACGTCGTTGGATAGGTCTCAACGAGATACACAGCCGCTTCATAGAATTCTAGACTCTACGTAGAGCCCTTCAAAAGTTATAGAGCAGGGTGTATTTTTTGTAGTTTTTAATTTTTTATGATTAGTACGTAAGAGATAAAATTTTGTGCCCTTAGGATAATATTGTCTTTTTTGGACTCTACATAGAGATATTTTTTGTTTTTGATTTCGAGCTCTACTGGTTTGAACGGTAATAAGATTCGAATAGCTGCTGTAAAGACGATTTCAACGATACTAAGCTCGTGTCTCTACGACCAACGGCTGCGGAGATACAGGGCGTCGAAAACTTGTCGGCCATCTTGGTCCGCCATTTTGTTTTGGTGTTCTGACCCATAGCTCCGCTTCCGTTGGGCCTAGAGCGACGCGGTTTTCGCTGAAACCCTTAGGACAGGCTTCTGCAAAATCCTATTAGGCTAGAGTCTCGAAATTGTAGAGTCGTTTTTTGGGAAAAAATTGGTAGAGCTGATCAGGCCCAACTGTAGAGTGACCTAAACCACCCAGGGAACTTTTTTCCCCGAGTTTGTACGATTGTTAGAGCCGGAGATATCAGCAATCCAATATTTGGTCGGCCATCTTGGACGCCATCTTGGAAAGTTTAAAACCCTCGTAGCTCTGCAATCAAAAGTCCTAGAAGATCGGGATTTTTTCTGGACTACTAGTCTTAGGCAGCACTACCAGTATAACACACGGTGGAGACGGAGGCTCTACATAGAGTTTTTTAGAAATAGAAAAAATTAAAATTTTAAACTCTTTTAATTAGAATAAGTTCTTATAAGGCTTTTGAGAGACGGGACCATTTAGCTTGACGTACAAAACTCTACATAGAGTGAATAAAAAGGACGGGAAACTTTGAGTTACTTGCAAAAATTGTAAAAACTGACCTAACCAAGTAACAGAAATAGAAATAGCGCATTGAGTAACTCTGCTGGCTTGTAGAGTCACGTGTACCATCTTTTACAGGCGGAAAATTATTAAAAATTATCAGTGTTCTTTATTATTTTATTTCATTTGTTTTATTCTTGTTCTATTTCCCAGTGCCTTTGTGTTTTATTGTTGGTGTATTGTTTTGACAACTGAGTCTATTGACCAGTGTCTTAGAGTTAAGCTATCTCTTGATAGATACGGTTCTTTTGAACCTTAATTTGTTTTATTGACCGGACAAAGCTCTGTCCAGTACAATGGCAACTGCGCGCACCCCAGCCAAAAAGGCGACGATGACAAACCCCCCCATATCCCCGATGCGTGAATTAGACGGTGAGAAGGCAGGACCTTCACAGACCACACCGACCCAACTCTCTAATGTTAGACGCAGCATCGGTGAATGGGAGAGTGCAAACGCAGAACCGAGGCCGTGCACCTCGACAGCGCATGCCCACTCACCAAAAAAGACGGCCACGATCTCCGTGGCACTGCCGAGGACCAAACCGAAGACGACTGTCCCCTCCGAGCCTAGGGCGGCGGCGAGGAGAGCCTCGACGGAGTCAGCGGCGGTGTCGCCGGGACTGAGAACAGACTCAGTTAAAACTGCCGACAGGGTGACCCAGGCCAAGAACTGGCTCCTGAGGGCGAAGGCTCATATCAATGAGTCTCGCAATCTGAGAGCGGATCTTAAGACCGGGATCACCTTGGCGGTAGAAAAACTGTACCAGTTGGTAAAGGAGGAGGCGGCAGCAAAACCTGTAATAGATAATAAGCAGATTGATAAGACTGTTACAGGTCAAAAAGAAGGGGAAAGAACAAGGAAATTAGTCCAGGATAGTGTAGGATCGGAAGAAAGCAATCTGATACAACTTATGAAGGAGCAAGGGGAGAAGATAGATAAGACCCAAAAGGAAATCGAAAAACTTCGAGATACCATCATCCTTCAGCACGAGGCCGCAAGACAGCAAATGACGTACGCAAACGTAGCAGCAGTACCACACAACAGACCAGCGGTAGGAAGGCAGAGTGCGCTTCACTCGATCGTTATCGAGTCCAAGAATGAGACCGAAACAGGAGACGAAGTGATGAAGCAAGTGCAGGAAGCTGTCAACGCTAAGGATGGATGGGTGACCGTGGAGAGGGTCCGCAAGATAAAGGATAAGAAGGTAATACTGGGCTGCAGAACTATTGAAGAAAGGGAAAAAGTCAAAGAACGACTCCAAAGCGCCGCTAGTCGCCTTCATTTCGAGGACATGAAGAACCAGGACCCAATGGTTATTCTCAGGGACATCATCTCAAGCCATACTGATCAAGATATTCTACAGGCACTGAGGAACCAGAATGGGAGTGTCTTTCATGGCCTCGAAAAGGGGGACGACAGGACGGAGATTAAGTTCCGGCGCAAAGCGAGGAATCCACTGATGAATCACGTCATCGTGAGGGTCTCCCCACAAATTTACAACCGCTTGATGGAGAAAGGTGCAGTGCATATCGACATGCAAAGGATACGGGTTGCGGATCAATCCCCACTTGTCCAGTGCTCCATGTGCTTGGCGTACGGACATGGGAGGAGATTTTGTAAGGAGACCATACCTAAGTGCACGCACTGTGGGGGCCCACACATGAGGAGTGAATGTGCAGACTGGATGACGGCAGTAGCTCCAAAGTGTTGTAACTGTACAGCGGCAAAACTAGAAGTCACAGAGCACAACGCATATAGCTCAGAGTGTCCGGTGCGCAGGAAGTGGGAGGCACTGGCACGAGCTAAAGTACAGTACTGCTGAGGTGGTTCCTACGCATTCTGGGGCAGGCGTCCCCACCAGATGTTATGCAGTGGCTCAGGCGAACCTACAGCGCAAGGAACTTGCAACGACCGAACTCATGGTGGAGGCCAGCAAACGCAAATTAGCGTTTGCGCTGGTCCAGGAGCCTTACGTGGGCAGGGTGAAGAGGATGAAGGACTACCGTGGGGCGAGAGTCTACCAGAACGCTGCAGTAGGAGATGGGACTGTTAAGGCGGCGATCGTCGTCTTTGATGGCGAGCTCGACGTCGTACAGTGCCCGGAACTCACGAGCGACAATATTGTCGCAGTGAGGATCCGAACCAGCGCCTGGGAAATCGCGGCGGTGTCCTTCTACTTCGAACCGGATCAACCCATAGGGCCATACCTGGAACGGCTGAGGGAGGTCGTAGAGGAGCTGGGCCCAAGATTACTGCTGATAGGCGGAGACAGCAACGCCAAGAGTACCTGGTGGGGCAGCACCGTAGAAGACCACAGGGGTGAAGAAATGTCCGGGACCCTGGAAGAGTCTGGATTGCAGGTACTCAACACAGGTGACACGCCAACGTTTGATACCGTGAGAGGTACGAGGGTGCTCACCAGCTACGTTGATATAACAGCCTGTTCCGAAGACCTACTGGAACTGGTCGATAACTGGAGGGTAGACCAGGAGATGACGAGCTCGGACCACAACGCTATCACCTTCAACATAAGTCTCCGCAAAAGTAGAGGTCTGAAGGTCCAGAGGACAACCAGGCTCTATAATACAAAGAAAGCGGACTGGGATCTGTTTAACACCACCCTAATAGAGGCTAAATCTCGAGACGACATTAACGCTGAACGAATAAACAATATTGTAAGCCAAGACCAACTGGAACAACTCGTCCGAGAATATTCTAACGCCATCACAGAAGCCTGCAAAATCAGCATGCCGGTAAAGAAAAGTACCGAGGTACTTAAGATCCCATGGTGGAATGATGAGCTCGCGAGGCTGAAAAAAGTTACCACTACCTTCAGGCGTAAGATCAGAAACGCGGCACCGCACCGCAGAGATATAGTGGTAGCTGAGTACCTGGAAAAGAAAGAGGAATACGAGTGCCAAGCCAAGAAAGCCCAAATAGATAGTTGGAAAGAGTTCTGCAGCAAACAAGATCGTGAAGGCCTATGGGAGGGGATTTACAGAGTAATAGGCCGGACCACCAGGAGAACAGAAGACCTGACCCTAACCAAAGACGGAGCACACCTGAACCCAAGAGAATCGGCGAACTTACTAGCGGAGACATTCTACCCACAAGACCTGGAGGAAACTGACGATGAACACCATCGCATGACAAGAGAGTCAGCGAAGAAGGTAAATGAGTTGAGGCATGATGAACAACATGACCCACCATTTACCGAGGTGGAGCTGAAGACTGCGGTGGGGAGTTTTAATCCAAAGAAGGCCCCAGGAGCGGATGGCTTCACAGCAGACATCTGCAGCCGGGCTATCCACCAGGACCTGGACGCCTTCCTTGCCCTGTGTAACAAGTGTCTACTGATCGGACACTTCCCGGACATCTGGAAGGAAGCCACAGTGGTGGTATTGAGAAAACCGGGCAAGGACGATTACACGAAACCCAAGGCTTACAGACCTATTGGTCTGTTGCCGGTACTGGGGAAGGTCCTGGAAAAGATTATAGTAGCAAGGATCAAATGGCATCTAGTACCGAGGATTAGTACTCGCCAGTATGGATTCATGCCCCAGAGGAGCACCGAGGACGCCCTCTATACGCTAATACACCGCATCAAGGGTAAGATTGAGCTGAAGAAGCTGGTAACCCTAGTGTCATTGGATATAGAGGGGGCCTTCGATAGCGCATGGTGGCCGGCAATCCGAGTCCGTCTGGCTGAGGAAAAGTGCCCGGTAAATATCAGGAGGCTACTGGATAGCTATCTGGAGCGCAGAAAAGTCAGAGTAAGATTCGCTGGGGAAGAAGCGGTAAAGGACACAAACAAAGGATGCGTGCAAGGGTCAATCGGTGGTCCCATCTTGTGGAACCTTCTGCTGGACCCTCTACTGTGGGAGTTAGAGAGCAGGGGACACTACGTCCAGGCTTTTGCCGATGACGTGGTGTTGGTTTTTGATGGCGATACGGCGATGGAGGTTGCTGGAAGGGCGAATGCGGCCCTTGCATACGTTCAGCGGTGGGGAGCGCGGAACAAACTGAAGTTTGCTCCACAAAAAACCTGCGCGATGGTGCTCACGAGGAAACTCAAACACGACACACCACTGCTTACTATGGGGGGGGTTGACATCGCCATTTCTAGGGAAGTAAAAATTCTAGGGCTCATAATAGATGATAAGTTAACTTTCAGCGCACACATCGCAAACCAAACCAGGAGAGCTCTGGAAATTTACAAACAGCTTTCGAGAGCCGCTAAAGTAA
>OX438944.1:45000-50000 GCA_949316185.1 Pyrausta nigrata
GCCCGGAGGCCGGAGGCGTGAGGCCGGAGACCGAAGATCGACGTTCAGTGGCCGGAGTTGGAGTCGTCGGGCCGGAGGCCGGAGGCCGGAGCCGTCGGGCCGGAGGCCGGAGCCCGGAGGCCGGAGGCCGAAGCTTGGTGGCCGGAGCCCAGAGGCCGGAGGCCGGAGACCGCAGACCGAAGACTGAAGCCTGGAGGCCGGAGGCCGGAGACCAAAGCTTAGTGGCCGGAGGCCGGAGGCCGGAGCCCGGTGGCCGGAGGCCGGAGACTGAAGACCACGGCCTGGTGGCCGGAGTTGGGGTCGTCGGGCCGGAGGCCGAAGGCCGGAGTCGTCGGGCCGGAGGCTGGAGCCCGGTGCCCGGAGGCCGGAGGCCGGAGACCGAAGACCGATGTTTGGCGGCCGGAGTTGGAATCGTCGGGTCGGAGACCGGAGGCCGGAGCCGTCGGGCCGGAGGCCGGAGCCCGGAGCCCGAAGGCCGGAGGCCGGAGACCGAAGGCTGGAGCCAGGCACTCCCGCATCACAGCGGCATGAACACTTACAGCTTAGACAGGAGCCCAACGCGCATTGACCCCATCAACTTAAATAGCAGCTCAGCCACTTCCATTGGCACCCCCCCGCTGATCATGTCGCCAGACAGTCAGCTCTTACACCAACCTGAACAGCCTTCAACGATGCCACCCTGCGCGGCTGACATGGAGGCGTCGACCATCATCGAGGAGATACGCTCCCTCATCGCTGCAATACCGCCCTTGCTATCCGACGGGAAAAGCGTCAAGAGAGAACAAAAGAAGGCGGTCATAGACAACTCTACTAAGGCGGCACTCTTGTGCCAGAAACTCACCACACTAATGGTGCCACAGCAACGGCCAACGCGAGACCCCACCGACAGCAGTCCGAAGGCGCCGCCAAACGACGTCACCACAAAGCCTTGTTGCGCAGATCAGCTGCCTGCTATTGTTAAAGAGGCGGTGACACAAGCTATGCGCAGCGAGCTTGGACGAGCCAAGGCCACAGCCGCTCTTGAAACTCAGATAGGGGCAAACAACACATACGCACAGGCCGCCGCTATGCCACCCCCCCCTTCTAACGGAATACGCCCAACCCCGCGTCGCCCAGCAATCGTCTTGTCCCTCAAAACTGACGGGCACCCGGTGGAGAAAGCGTACAAAGCTCTCGACAAAGTAATCAACTTCAATGAAACCGGATACACCGCGGCAAGGGTCGCCAACCTGTCTCGAGGTAAAGTGCGAGTTGAGTTCGAGTCGGAGAAGGATGCCGCGGATGCGCTAGAGCGATTTCGCAAGGCCAGCGCTGGGGGTTCGGAAGCGGATGTGGAAGCCGAAAAGGAAAAGAGGATGAGCCCCATGATTATTCTAAAGGGCGTCCCTAAGGATACCACCCAGGATACCCTCACTGATGTCATCCTAAAGCACAATGCCGAGCTCATCCATTGCAGAAGAGGGGACATGCGACTAAGATTCGTGCGAAAGAACCGCAGCGATAGACTTTATAACGCCGTAATTGAAGTCAACCCAGCCTGCTGGAAATTTGTCGCGGGCCTCACCCACCTGCGCGTCGGTCACCACAGGGTCCACACTCAAGAATTCTCCCCCTTCCGGCAGTGCCGTGGGTGCTTACAATTCGGGCACACACAGGGCCGCTGTCAAAATCAACCAATCTGTTCCCACTGCAGTGAGTCGGGCCACAGTGCCGACACCTGCAGTAAGTCCGCCGCTACCCCGACCTGTTTTAACTGTGCCACCCATGGCACCAAATCCAAATCTAGCACCTACACTAGCACTGACGCAATAAAGCACTCCGCTACCTCAAATCAATGTCCCAGAGTTAAATACATGAAACTAAGAGTTAGCTATAAAATTAACTATGGCTACTAACAATCGAAGCACACGAAACTCTGTTACCAAATTTCTACAATGCAATCTTGATAAGTCGTATGCCAGTAACGTTGAATTTTGTAACTATTTCGTCCAGAGTCAGCATCAGGCGGCCTTTATCTCGGAGCCTTACGTTGGCTCTGGGCTTTTTGTTAAAAGCCCTGCCGGACTCGACGTGTTTCAGTCGGTTTCACTGGACAAACCAGTTCGAGCCGCCATTCTTCTCAAGAAAGAATTTTCAATCAGGCACGGCGCCATACTTATGGCACAATACTCCACCCCCGATGTCGCAACCGTAAAAATTAACCTAGCTAACAGATCTATCGTTTTAGTCTCCGTCTATCTACAGCCAGCCACCGACCCTGACCATATCCTGAACATCCTCTCCTCCATTTTGAACCACAATTCTAGCTGCAAGTGTATTCTAGCAGGGGATTTCAACGGGTGGCACCCCGAATGGGATCATCTTGGCCGCAGTAACGACAGGGGGGACGCAGTCTATGAATTCCTATCCACTTATGGACTGGTCTGCTGCAACTCCGGTGACCACACGTTTGAGACTACCACGCATGGCGGTCTCAGAACAAGCGCGATCGACCTGACGCTGACCACTGAAGACTTAGCCAACGAGATTACAGGATGGAGGACGGCGAGAAGCATCCTGGCTACGACCCAGCACATCCCCATCGAGTTTGCCCTGTCTCACTCAGCCTCCACAGGCCGTCCACCCCGGCAATCCACTAGACGGTACAGAATAGATGACCACGCCAACTGGTCAGGGTTCAAGGAGCGCATGGACGAGGCATTCCAGCGGTGGGGTGTACTGCAAGCTGACCCTCTGGCGCACACCGAGTCAGAGTTGGAAGAACTCATAAGGAAAGTCACAGCAGCCATCAACAGTGCAGCGGAGGCCGCCTTTCCCACCATCACCGGTGAAGGCAGACCCCACAAGCCCCCGTTCTGGAACGAACACTTGGCAGCACTAAAACGTAGTCTGCTGCAAGCCAGGAGAGGGTACAGAAGGGCGAGGAGAAGAGGAGAACCTCCGGAGGCCATGGAGATCCTGGCGACAAGGGTGCAGGAGGCTCACGATAACTACGTCAGGGACATCAGAACGGAATCAGCCAAGAACTTCCGGGACTTCTGCGAGGCCCAGGGAATGGACACAGTGTGGACCATTACAAACCCGGTCCTGCGCGGTGGCCAGTCCAGAACCCCACCGACTACAGTTGCAACACCAACGGCACATACAACTGATGGCGAAGACACGGTTGAGGCCCTTCTGGCACACTTCTACCCAGCAGATCCCGAAGCACTCGATTCACCTGAGCAAGCTGAGATAAGAGCTAGATGTAGGATGCCACCAGACACCCCAGACGATCCGCCGTTCGTGGCCAGTGAGGTGCTGGAGGCGGCCAGGTCCATCTCACATAAAAAGGCCCCTGGCTTAGACGGACTAACATCGGATATCTGCTTAGTGGCCATCACCAGGTACCCGGAGCTGTTTACCAACATATACAACCGATGCCTGGCTCTGGGATACTTTCCTAGGCTGTGGACGAACACGGTCCTCAAAATCATTCCCAAGCCTGGGGGAGGGGGCTCCCCTGAATTAAAGTCCCAGAGACCTATAGGGCTGATACCGGTATTTGGTAAAATATTGGAGAAGCTTTTCACCGGGAGGATTACACACTGTATGGCCACCGGAAATACACTAAACCCAAGGCAATTCGGCTTCCGCCGTGGCTTATCTACAACGTCCGCCCTCCTGACAGCAGTCGGCAAGATCCAAGATGGGATAAAGAATAAGCAACTGACAGTGGCGATATCGCTGGATATTCAGTCGGCCTTTGACCGAGCTTGGTGGCCTGCCGTTCTCACAAGGCTCAAAGCGATTGGTTGCCCCAAAAATATATTTAAAATCATATGCAACTACCTCAGAAGCCGCCCTATATTTTTGACCCACGCTGGGCACAGCGGGAGCGCGAGAACGCAAAGAGGCTGCATCCAGGGCTCAGCCTGTGGTCCGGCTTTTTGGAACCTGCTTCTTGACGACCTGTTAGACCGGCCTCTCCCTGAGGGATGCCATCTGCAGGCATACGCGGATGACGTCTTTCTGGTTGTAGCGGCCAGAGATCGTCGAAGCGTGGAAAGGCTGGCTGGCGAGGCCCTGGATGGCATCGCGGCTTGGGGGCACAAAAACAAACTTATATTCGCGCCAAATAAGACCAAGGCGCTAGCCTTCTCGCCTAAAGCGGCCAAGATAAAAATCACCATGTCAGGGATGCATATACCCTTTTCGCCGAACCTAAAACTACTAGGTGTCGTCATCGACGACAGGCTTAGATTCGGCCAGCACCTGGATTACCAGATCGGCAAGGCGAAAAAGCTATTCACAAGATTGTGTCTCTTCGCCAGACCCTCATGGGGCCTGCAGCCGGCCAACGTCGAGGCCATCTATAAATATGTGGTGGCCCCGACCATAACATACGCAGCTGGGGTGTGGGGCAACATAACCCAACGCAAATATGCAAAGGACAAGCTTGCCTCGCTGCAGAGGGGCTTTGCAATCAAGGCCATTAGGGCCTATAGAACTACATCGACGGTCGCCGCCTTGGCTCTGGCCCGCTTCCCGCCACTAGACTTACAAATACAACACGTAGCCAGGATAGAGAGAACAAGAGCGAAAGGCGTTACGGAGTATCTACCAGAGGACGTTGGGCTGGAAAAACCGGCCAACATCTCCAGTCTGCTGCACCCAGCCGATCGCGTGACGGTAGATTTTGATCTGGCACTCAACCAACAGGATATAGACCATCTATGTACTGAAGCCACGGTCCAAATATATACCGATGGCAGCAAGCAGGAGGACGGCACTGTCGGAGCAGCCATGGTTTGTGTTGACCCAGATCGCGGTGCCGCCGCTGTCACAACCAGAAAATACAAGCTTCACAACTCATGCTCCGTCTTTCAGGCGGAGCTATATGCCATCAAGGAGGCATGCGCCCTGGCAGCATCACGAGCATACTCTGACACGTTGGTCCTGTCCGACTCTCTATCGGCCCTGAAGGCGATGGGTGACCGGAGCAGCCTAAACCCGCTGGT
>OX438944.1:57500-60000 GCA_949316185.1 Pyrausta nigrata
AGGCCGGAGACCGAAGACCGAAGCCCGGAGGCCGGAGGCCGGAGACCGAAGCCCGGAGGTCGGAGGCCGGAGACCGAAGGCCGGAGGCCGGAGACCGAAGCTGGTGGCCGGAGCCCGGAGGCCGGAGATCGAAGACCGAAGGTGGTGGCCGGAGGCCGAAGACCGAAGCCTGGAGGCCGGAGACCGGAGACCGAAGCTTGGTGGCCGGAGGCCGGAGACCGAAGCTCGGTGGCCGGAGGCCGGAGACCGACGCTTGGTGGCCGGAGTTGGTGTGGTCGGGCCGGAGCCCGCAGGCCGGAGTCGTCGGGCTGGAGGCCGGAGGCCGCAGCCCGGAGCCCGGTGTCTGCAATAGGAGCCTGGAGCCTGCAACCCAGAATGCGAATTGTACGTTGAAAGTGACAGTGACACTCGTGTATTAAATAAATATTTAACATTTGTGCAGTGCAGCTAATTGAAATCGGTGCTGTGGGTATAAAGTGGCATCAGTGTGCTAAGCGCTGCGGGACCAGGAAGCCTGCAGACAGGCGCTAGAGCTAGCAGGAGTAGCAGCTGTGAATCCGGTATCTGTACGTAAGTCTTAGATCATAATACAGAGTTACTATTTAATTGCTTCCATATTCTTTTACCTGTGTTTGTTAGATAGTCTTGTTGGATTCGGTATGCCTGTCACTCGTTCACCGCCTCGTAAGGCGGAAGGACCTGTCACTCGGTCCGCTGGCCGAAGGCCGGAGCCCGGAGGCCGGAGCCCAGTGGCCGGAGTCCGAAGGCCGGAGCCCGGTGGCCGGAGCCCGGTGGCCGGAGGCCGGAGCCCGGTGGCCGGAGGCCGGAGCCCGGTGGCCGGAGGCCGGAGCCCGGTGGCCGGAGGCCGGAACCCGATGGCCGGAGGCCGGAGCCCGAAGGCCGGAGGCCGGAGCCCGGAGGCCGGAGGCCGGAGCCCGGAGGCCGGAGGCCGGAGCCCGGAGGCCGGAGCCCGAAGGCCGGAGGCCGGAGTCCGAGGGCCGGAGGCCGAAGCCCGAGGGCCGGAGGCCGGAGCCCGAAGGCCGGAGGCCGGAGTCCGAAGGCCGGAGGCCGGAGACCGGAGGCAGGAGGCCGGAGACCAAAGCTTAGTGGCCGGAGGCCGGAGGCCGGAGCCCGGTGGCCGGAGGCCGGAGACTGAAGACCGATGTTTGGCGGCCGGAGTTGGAATCGTCGGGCCGGAGGCCGGAGGCCGGAGCCGTCGGGCCGGAGGCCGAAGCCCGGAGACCGGAGGCGGAAGTTTGGCGGCCGGAGTCGGAGTCGCCGGGCCGGAGTCCGGAGGCCGGAGCCGTCGGGCCGGTGGTCGGAGCCCGGAGGCCGGAGGCCGAAGCTTGGTGGCCGGAGCCCGGAGGCCGGAGGCCGGAGACCGAAGGCCGGAGGCCGGAGGCCGGAGCCCGAAACCCGAAGGCCGGAGGCCGGAGACCGAAGGCTGGAGTCAGGCACTCCCGCATCACAGCGGCATGAACACTTACAGCTTAGACAGGAGCCCAACGCGCATTGACCCCATCGATTTAAATAGCAGCTCAGACACTTCCATTGGCACCCCCTCGCTGATCATGTCGCCAGACAGTCAGCTCTTACACCAACCTGAACAGCCTTCAACGATGCCACCCTGCGCGGCTGACATGGAGGCGTCAACCATCATCGAGGAGATACGCTCCCTCATCGCTGCAATACCGCCCTTGCTATCCGACGGGAAAAGCGTCAAGAGAGAACAAAAGAAGGCGGTCATAGACAACTCTACTAAGGCGGAACTCTTGTGCCAGAAACTCACCACACTAATGGTGCTACAGCAACGGCCAAAGCGAGACCCCACCGACAGCAGTCCGAAAGCGCCACCAAGCGACGTCACTACAAAGCCTTGTTGCGCAGATCAGCTGCCTGCTATTGTTAAAGAGGCGGTGACACAAGCTATGCGCAGCGAGCTTGGACGAGCCAAGGCTACAGCCGCTCTTGAAACTCAGATAGGGGCAAACAACACATACGCACAGGCCGCCGCTATGCCACCCCCCCCTTCTAACGGAATACGCCCAACCCCGCGTCGCCCAGCAATCGTCTTGTCCCTCAAAACTGACGGGCACCCGGTGGAGAAAGCGTACAAAGCTCTCGACAAAGTAATCAACTTCAATGAAACCGGATACACCGCGGCAAGGGTCGCCAACCTGTCTCGAGGTAAAGTGCGAGTTGAGTTCGAGTCGGAGAAGGATGCCGCGGATGCGCTAGAGCGATTTCGCAAGGCCAGCGCTGGGGGTTCGGAAGCGGATGTGGAAGCCGAAAAGGAAAAGAGGATGAGCCCCATGATTATTCTAAAGGGCGTCCCTAAGGATACCACCCAGGATACCCTCACTGACGTCATCCTAAAGCACAACGCCGAGCTCATCCATTGCAGAAGTGGGGACATGCGACTAAGATTCGTGCGAAAGAACCGCAGCGATAGACTTTATAACGCCGTAATTGAGGTCAACCCAGCCTGCTGGAAATTTGT
>OX438944.1:67500-72500 GCA_949316185.1 Pyrausta nigrata
GGACCGGATGGCCGAATCCTCAATGAGAAGACTGGCTGAACTTGGTTGGAGCTCACCCAACTGGACTCGCTACCTTTCCTAATAATAATCATAATTATGAATAACTGTACTCACCCCAAGATACTTGTGTAATAACAATCATAACTAAGAATAATTGTACTAACAAATATATATTTAACGTTGTAACTTAATAAAAAAAAAAAAAAAAAAAAAAAAAAAAAAAAAAAAAATTAAAAAAAAAAATTTAAAAAAAAAAAATAAAAAAAAAAAAAATAAAAAAAAAAAAACATAATATATATATATATATATATAGCATATTATATCTTCTTCTCCTTTCCTTTCCTTAACTTTCTTCATAATACCTTCCTTCCTCTCTTTCCCTTGCCCCTTTTTAAAAAATACTATCCACCCTGGCCCCCCATGGAAGTCCTCAAATTGACGCCTCGGGGGCCTACAGTGATTTAAGGACAGACCACATCTCGGTCTATCCTTGGATCCCCAACCCATGCATCAAATCCCCCTCCCATTCTAACCTAACCTTTCCCAAACATACTAAAAAAAAAAAAAAACACAAACATAATAAATAAAGTTAATAACCCCACCCCACCCCAACCCCACCAACCCACCCAACCAACCCAACCCACCTAACCAACCACCCTAACCTAACCACCTAACCTAACCTAACCTAACCTAACCTAACCTAACCTAACCTAACCTAACCTAACCTAACCTAACCTAACCTAACCTAACCTAACCTAACCTAACCTAACCTAACCTAACCTAACCTAACCTAACCTAACCTAACCTAACCTAACCTAACCTAACCTAACCTAACCTAACCTAACCTAACCTAACCTAACCTAACCTAACCTAACCTAACCTAACCTAACCTAACCTAACCTAACCTAACCTAACCTAACCTAACCTAACCTAACCTAACCTAACCTAACCTAACCTAACCTAACCTAACCTAACCTAACCTAACCTAACCTAACCTAACCTAACCTAACCTAACCTAACCTAACCTAACCTAACCTAACCTAACCTAACCTAACCTAACCTAACCTAACCTAACCTAACCTAACCTAACCTAACCTAACCTAACCTAACCTAACCTAACCTAACCTAACCTAACCTAACCTAACCTAACCTAACCTAACCTAACCTAACCTAACCTAACCTAACCTAACCTAACCTAACCTAACCTAACCTAACCTAACCTAACCTAACCTAACCTAACCTAACCTAACCTAACCTAACCTAACCTAACCTAACCTAACCTAACCTAACCTAACCTAACCTAACCTAACCTAACCTAACCTAACCTAACCTAACCTAACCTAACCTAACCTAACCTAACCTAACCTAACCTAACCTAACCTAACCTAACCTAACCTAACCTAACCTAACCTAACCTAACCTAACCTAACCTAACCTAACCTAACCTAACCTAACCTAACCTAACCTAACCTAACCTAACCTAACCTAACCTAACCTAACCTAACCTAACCTAACCTAACCTAACCTAACCTAACCTAACCTAACCTAACCTAACCTAACCTAACCTAACCTAACCTAACCTAACCTAACCTAACCTAACCTAACCTAACCTAACCTAACCTAACCTAACCTAACCTAACCTAACCTAACCTAACCTAACCTAACCTAACCTAACCTAACCTAACCTAACCTAACCTAACCTAACCTAACCTAACCTAACCTAACCTAACCTAACCTAACCTAACCTAACCTAACCTAACCTAACCTAACCTAACCTAACCTAACCTAACCTAACCTAACCTAACCTAACCTAACCTAACCTAACCTAACCTAACCTAACCTAACCTAACCTAACCTAACCTAACCTAACCTAACCTAACCTAACCTAACCTAACCTAACCTAACCTAACCTAACCTAACCTAACCTAACCTAACCTAACCTAACCTAACCTAACCTAACCTAACCTAACCTAACCTAACCTAACCTAACCTAACCTAACCTAACCTAACCTAACCTAACCTAACCTAACCTAACCTAACCTAACCTAACCTAACCTAACCTAACCTAACCTAACCTAACCTAACCTAACCTAACCTAACCTAACCTAACCTAACCTAACCTAACCTAACCTAACCTAACCTAACCTAACCTAACCTAACCTAACCTAACCTAACCTAACCTAACCTAACCTAACCTAACCTAACCTAACCTAACCTAACCTAACCTAACCTAACCTAACCTAACCTAACCTAACCTAACCTAACCTAACCTAACCTAACCTAACCTAACCTAACCTAACCTAACCTAACCTAACCTAACCTAACCTAACCTAACCTAACCTAACCTAACCTAACCTAACCTAACCTAACCTAACCTAACCTAACCTAACCTAACCTAACCTAACCTAACCTAACCTAACCTAACCTAACCTAACCTAACCTAACCTAACCTAACCTAACCTAACCAGTCGGTCGCTCGCTGCCGTGGTGAGCACGCGCGTCCCATCGTCGCTAGTAGTGGCCGGAGCCCGCAGGCCGGAGGCCGGAGCCCGGAGGCCGGAGTCCGGAGGCCGGAGGCCGGAGACCGAAGCCCGGAGGCCGGAGGCCGGAGACCGAAGGCCGGAGGCCGGAGGCCGGAGACCGAAGGCCGGAGGCCGGAGACCGAAGCTGGTGGCCGGAGCCCGGAGGCCGGAGACCGAAGACCGAAGGTGGTGGCCGGAGGCCGAAGACCGAAGCCTGGAGGCCGGAGACCGGAGACCGAAGCTTGGTGGCCGGAGGCCGGAGACCGAAGCTCGGTGGCCGGAGGCCGGAGACCGACGCTTGGTGGCCGGAGTTGGTGTGGTCGGGCCGGAGCCCGCAGGCCGGAGTCGTCGGGCCGGAGGCCGGAGGCCGCAGCCCGGAGCCCGGTGTCTACAATAGGAGCCTGGAGCCTGCAACCCAGAATGCGAATTGTACGTTGAAAGTGACAGTGACACTCGTGTATTAAATAAATATCTAACATTTGTGCAGTGCAGCTAATTGAAATCGGTGCTGTGGGTGTAAAGTGGCATCAGTGTGCTAAGCGCTGCGGGACCAGGAAGCCTGCAGACAGGCGCTAGAGCTAGCAGGAGAAGCAGCTGTGAATCCGGCATCTGTACGTAAGTCTTAGATCATAATACAGAGTTACTATTTAATTGCTTCCATATTCTTTTACTTGTGTTTGTTAGATAGTCTTGCTTGGATTCGGTATGCCTGTCACTCGTTCACCGCCTCGCAAGGCGGAAGGACCTGTCACTCGGTCCGCTGGCCGAAGGCCGGAGCCCGGAGGCCGGAGCCCAGTGGCCGGAGTCCGGAGGCCGGAGCCCGGTGGCCGGAGCCCGGTGGCCGGAGGCCGGAGCCCGGTGGCCGGAGGCCGGAGCCCGAAGGCCGGAGGCCGGAGCCCGGAGGCCGGAGGCCGGAGCCCGGAGGCCGGAGCCCGAAGGCCGGAGGCCGGAGCCCGAGGGCCGGAGGCCGAAGCCCGAGGGCCGGAGGCCGGAGCCCGAAGGCCGGAGGCCGGAGTCCGAAGGCCGGAGGCCGGAGACCGGAGGCAGGAGGCCGGAGACCAAAGCTTAGTGGCCGGAGGCCGGAGGCCGGAGCCCGGTGGCCGGAGGCCGGAGACTGAAGACCACGGCCTGGTGGCCGGAGTTGGAGTCGTCGGGCCGGAGGCCGGAGGCCGGAGCCGTCGGGCTGGAGGCCGGAGCCCGGAGGCCGGAGGCCGAAGCTTGGTGGCCGGAGTCCAGAGGCTGGAGGCCGGAGACCGCAGACCGAAGACTGAAGCCTGGAGGCCGGAGGCCGGAGATCAAAGCTTAGTGGCCGGAGGCCGGAGGCCGGAGCCCGGTGGCCGGAGGCCGGAGACTGAAGACCACGGCCTGGCGGCCGGAGTTGGGGTCGTCGGGCCGGAGGCCGGAGGCCGGAGTCGTCGGACCGGAGGCCGGAGCCCGGAGCCCGGAGGCCGGAGGCCGGAGACCAAAGACCGATGTTTGGCGGCCGGAGTTGGAATCGTCGGGCCGGAGGCCGGAGGCCGGAGCCGTCGGGCCGGAGGCCGAAGCCCGGAGACCGGAGGCGGAAGTTTGGCGGCTGGAGTTGGAGTCGCCGGGCCGGAGTCCGGAGGCCGGAGCCGTCGGGCCAGTGGTCGGAGCCCGGAGGCCGGAGGCCGAAGCTTGGTGGCCGGAGCCCGGAGGCCGGAGGCCGGAGACCGAAGGCCGGAGGCCGGAGGCCGGAGCCCGGAGCCCGAAGGCCGGAGGCCGGAGACCGAAGGCTGGAGCCAGGCACTCCCGCATCACAGCGGCATGAACACTTACAGCTTAGACAGGAGCCCAACGCGCATTGACCCCATCGACTTAAATAGCAGCTCAGACACTTCCATTGGCACCCCCTCGCTGATCATGTCGCCAGACAGTCAGCTCTTACACCAACCTGAACAGCCTTCAACGATGCCACCCTGCGCGGCTGACATGGAGGCGTCGACCATCATCGAGGAGATACGCTCCCTCATCGCTGCAATACCGCCCTTGCTATCCGACGGGAAAAGCGTCAAGAGAGAACAAAAGAAGGCGGTCATAGACAACTCTACTAAGGCGGCACTCTTGTGCCAGAAACTCACCACACTAATGGTGCCACAGCAACGGCCAAAGCGAGACCCCACCGACAGCAGTCCGAAGGCGCCACCAAACGACGTCACTACAAAGTCTTGTTGCGCAGATCAGCTGCCTGCTATTGTTAAAGAGGCGGTGACACAAGCTATGCGCAGCGAGCTTGGACGAGCCAAGGCCACAGCCGCTCTTGAAACTCAGATAGGGGCAAACAACACATACGCACAGGCCGCCGCTATGCCACCCCCCCCTTCTAACGGAATACGCCCAACCCCGCGTCGCCCAGCAATCGTCTTGTCCCTCAAAACTGACGGGCACCCGGTGGAGAAAGCGTACAAAGCTCTCGATAAAGTAATCAACTTCAATGAAACCGGATACACCGCGGCAAGG
>OX438944.1:80000-90000 GCA_949316185.1 Pyrausta nigrata
TCTAGCGAACATGTATTCACAGACTGCCCAAATAAAAACGACAAGCAAATCATCAAATGCGCTAACTGCTCCAAAGCTGGTAAACCATCTAACCATTCAGCCACTTCCGCAACCTGCCCTCTCCATACAGTCATGTGTGAGCGCGTTCGCTCCATGACCGACTATGAAATACAACATCCAAAATAGATCGACCTATTACATCTAACCCAACAACCTCTACTCACACCATTACTAGCAATCTGCGATGTATTCAAATAAACCTGGCCAAAAGCAGAAATGCATGGCATGAACTCTCCCTCCACTTAACACAAACCAAACCCGAACTCGTTTTCATTACAGAACCCTACCTCAACAATAACAATACACTCAAACCTCCCTCTGGCTACCACGTTTACCAATTCCAGACCTCTCGCCTTGTCAAAGCCTGCATCCTTATTAGAGACAATTCATTCAGCGCCATAGGCATCACAAATCACTCTGACTCAAACCTCTGCATCATACAAATTAGGAACGGAAGAGGACACAAGATCTACCTCATCTCTACTTACATTGAACCTCGCTCCGACGAACATCAGATACTACACAAATTAGAACTTTTCCTTAGGGAGGTAGCAGGATCCACAGTACTCATTACCGGTGACTTCAACGGACATCATCCCCGTTGGGGCTCACCAGACACCAATCAAAGAGGGGGCGAGGTCTTCGACCTGGCGGTTTTATATAGTCTACAGGTTTGCAATGTAGGAAACACCCCTACATTCAACACGGTGACTCACGGCCAACCCCGAAGCTCTATTATAGACCTTACACTTACCAGCATCAACTCCAGGATCAATATATCCGATTGGGCAGTTGATGCTGGCATTTGTCCCTCATCTGACCACAGCGCTGTGCGCTTCACCACACACCTCAGTAACTTCACACCAACTAAACCCAAGAAGCTCACTACCTACCGGTATGATTGCTCACACATCAAATGGGAGCAAGTCCGTTTACCTTTCGTCACGGAAATGAATCGACTACTCCCGGACCAACCTAACTTCCAAAGTATTGACTGTCACCTACTTAACCAATACGTCGATCAGTTCACCGGTGCTATTCAAGAGACGTGCGACAAAGTGCTACCCAGATCCACCAAAACGTCACGACGCGCTCCTTGGTGGAACGAGGAACTTCAGGCTCTCAAGAAAGCTGTTATCAAGAACCACCATGCTCTTGCTAAAGCCGCCAACCGACAGCGTCCGCTGGAAGATCTAGTGGCTGAACGTGACCGTCTCAGGCGTGCATACTCAGACGCTTTCTGTGCGGCCTCTACAGAACATTTTAAAGAATTCTGTGGCCGTCAGAAACGAGAGGACGTCTGGTCGGTCACGAATAGACTACTCAAAACTAGACCTCTAACCCAAGCACCTGCTACTTTGAAACTGGATGAAGGCACCTACACTAAAGATGCCAAAGATACGGCTCGAGCTCTGCTAAACCAGTTCTTTCCTGACGACACCACTGACAGTACGCCCGAGCAGTTTGAGGCGCGCACCGCCATGAGCAGATCCCCGGACACTCCGACGGAGCCCCCCTTCACTCTACAAGAGGTAATCAACGGTCTTCGTAATATGAATCATAAAAGGGCACCTGGCCTTGATCACCTCACGGCGGACATCTGCCTCAGGGTTGCTGAGTGGTTCCCGACGGAGACACTAGGCTTGTTTAACTGCTGCCTTCGACTAAAATACTTCCCCAAGCTATGGAAAATGGCAATAGCGAAAATCATACCGAAGCCTGGAAAGGATGATTATTCGCTACTAAGCAGCTTCAGACCCATAGGATTAATAAATGTATTCGGAAAGCTACTGGAGCGACTGATTGCGGACAGACTCACCCATCACCTCAACGTCACCGGCTACAGTAATCAAAAGCAGTTTGGATTCAAAACACAAACCTCTACTGTTCAAGCAATAAACTGCGCTCTAGAGGCCATCAAAACTGCCAAGACTAGAGGGGAGCAAGTCATCGCGGTCTCCCTCGACATTAAGGCGGCCTTTGATAGAGCCTGGTGGCCCGCCATCTTCCGTAGGCTGCGCGAGACTCACTGCCCTAGCAACATTTATGACCTTCTGGTGAGCTATGTGGAGGACCGAGAAGTCTGCCTCAGCCTCGCTGATTGTAAAGTTAGCAAGGCCATGTCTCGGGGTTGTGTCCAGGGCTCCGTCATTGGTCCACTGCTATGGAATCTGATCTTGGATCAGCTCTTATTTCTACCAATGCCGGATGGATGCAGCCTGCAGGCCTATGCAGACGATGTCCTCCTCGTGGCTCACCACAATAATACACAGCAATTGGAGAGCATAGTTAACACCGCCCTCACGCTAATAACGAACTGGGGCGTTAGCGTGAAGTTAGACTTCGGCCCTCAGAAAACACAAGCTATAGCCTTCACCGACAAAGCCAGAAACTGTCGCATCTATGCCGGACAGACAAGACTTCTATTTGTAGAGGATATTAAATATCTGGGGCTCATCATTGACCGTAAAATGCGCTTCATCAAGCATGTTAACTACATTTGCGAAAAAGCCAAAAAGGTCTATGCAAAGCTCTCCCTGTTTATCCGCCCCACCTGGGGAGTTAGCGCTGCCAACGTCCAAACCATTTATCTTCAAGTTATCATCCCCATCATCTCATATGCAGCAGGGATATGGGAAAGAGCTCTCAAATACAAATGCGTCCACAAAAAGCTCCTTCAGACTCAACGCCTCTTCGCAATAAAAATTGTCCACGGATTCCGCACATTAAGCACCGCTGCCTCCATTAGCATAGCGAGACTCGACCCACTGCCCGCCAAAATCGCTGCCATCGCCGATGTGGAAATTTCAAAACTACGCGGATACTCATCCTTTCTACCTGACGATACGCCTCTCGAAAAACCATGCTCACCAGCCGAACTGCTTCACCCTTCAAGTAGAAAGGGAATTGAATACGTGGAGGTCACCTCCAGCGAAGACCTTGCCCAGCTTGATGCCACAAACAGTTGGCACATCTACACGGATGGTAGTAAGCATGATGGAAAAGTGGGAGCTGCATTTGTGGTCTACGATCCAGCCGGAAGGTTAGTCCACTCTAAAAAATACAAGTTGCACGACTGCTGCTCGGTTTACCAGGCTGAGCTTTTTGCGCTCCTGGGAGCCTGCGAATACGCAGTTGCAAAACATCTACACAACGTGGTTATCCTGTCAGACAGCAAATCTGGACTAACGGAACTGTGCAACCCCAATACGATAAACCAGCTGGGCGTACGGATCCATAAGATCCTGCTCACGGCCCACATGGCCGGTCTCACGGTCTCGTTCGTCTGGATCAAGGCCCATATTGGACTGGCAGGTAACGAGATGGCTGACACCCTGGCCAAAGCAGCCGCCAACCTCCACGCCGCCCCACACTTTAACCACACACCAATCAGCTACATTAAATTAAACCATAGAAATAATTGTAAACAGGCTGCCAAGGACCTATACACAAACCAGGATAACTGTGCATACACAAAAACGCTTCTCCCAACCTTCGAGGACCTAAACAATTACCTAGATCACGTCACACCAACCTTCGCAGTCACTCAGCTCCTCACTAACCACGCATATCACCGGCAATATCTAAATAGATTTAACATTTCTCCTACCGACACCTGCCCATGTGACAGTGCAACGACCCAATCCTGGCAACACCTCCTACGGGAATGCCCCAGATTCTCTGCACAAAGACAGAACCACTTAACTGCCTGTAACATACTTAACATCGAACCCTTTCAATTACTGGACATCATCAAAACAGAAACCACTACCAACACCTTTCACAATCTTGTCACATACATAGTCAACAATCTCAAGCAGTTTAACAAATAAACTCCACTTCCACATTCTACAAGCGACCTCTCACAAATCCCTACCTACTCTACTTTGCACAATCTCTCGCCAGTACTCTATCGACCATAACATAACATTACCCCCACACATGCACATCCCTATATCACTATGTTCCTCATCATTATATACCTTTCACTCAGAACTGCTCATAAAATTCGTTGTTTCACCGACCCCTTATTATGCCTTATAACATTCCACATCGTTTGATGTGCCACACTCCCCATTACACTTAAACAATATAGTGTCTATTCTATTTCCACAATATTTCCTGCGGCTGCCAGTGATGGGAAAACTGTGACCCACCAGCATTTCCACAGTCAGGTGGGGACTTTCACACGTAAGAAGGGATGGTGGCAGATGAATCTATACACACAAAATTAACCGCTAGTCAAATGCAGTGAATTCCAACACAACACTATACCTATAATTGATACCACAATAACCCAATTATAACACCCCATGGTAATGACATACAAAACAAACTCACTCATGTTACGGGATCACTACAATTAACTAAACTAAACTTTCCTTACAGTCACATACACTCACAACATACATACATATACACACACTATAAAAAATCGATTAAAATGGCCATAGTACTTTACCCACACATCCACCAGCCACGCTCACTACCGAAGTACGCAAACACACATTCATCTACAATACCTTACCAGTAACAGAGCTAATACACCAACTTACACTCACGCGGATCTCATACTACTCACCCACACACATTAACGGACCCCACCCAGGGGGGGGGCTACCACAACAAAAACGATCACGCTTGACACTTTTTCGAGTACAAATCGACAACTCACAACACTATCCAATAGTCATAAAAATTTAATGGCTTTTTAGTTTTTCACTCATAACTCATCAACCACTCAATCAAATCTTTACCTTCAAAAAGAATATGATAAACGAGTACTTTCCACACAGATTTCATGCACTCTATTTAACCGCAATGCAAAACTCATTGAGTTACAAACACTGGCTCGATAACAGCTATCATGCGCATAGGGGTGCGCCCGAGCGGGACGGCCGCACGGACACACACGATACGGGACGACATGGGACAAAAACAACTTTGTATAGAAAATCCAGATTATAGTATAGCTCATGCAGGCTATAACTCCATATAGTTACTTGACATATATGGAACTTATAACTAATGCAACAACCGCTCTCTGCTATAATCCTGGGGTCACATATCAATATTATCTATAACTTAACATTCACGCTTATCCACTTATTCAACGACATTCGATTACTTAATCTCATGTTACATCTACACAACAATATCTACTTTACAACATAATTTAATTACACTCACACTTTTATGTATAGCTACACCCAACCCAACAAACCAACTTATAATGCTTCGTCTTATTACCAACACTCATATACACCTTACCACTTTACTAACTTTATATTTCCCCACTACACACTCACGCCCTATCTCATTGATAATATAAAATAATCTAATCATGATACTATGGGACAACTTGGGACGGTTCATACCCAATACCGATTCACGCTTGACACTTTTGCGGGACTTGACACACTAATCCCGCCCCTAGTTCGCCGGGGCCACTTACAACCTTGTCACAATAGAAAAGAATGGATTTCGACTCATATCTTTACCTTGTTACATTATATAAAAATTTCAACCATTTACACAAATTAGTTACACATTTGCACAACTATACCACCTAACAGATTGGCTTTAAGTACCATACTTTTGATAAAAACTAAGATTTATAACTTCCTTTTGTTCTCAAACCAAACGTCGGGTACGAACATCGCACAACCCGGAAATTCTCACTTTTGCGCACTTTGCAACTTCATGGGCGTCATAAATTCATAAACATAACCTATCCGTTTTTTTCGCCTAATATACACCTGATCACTTAGTTATTAAAACTTTTGGTACTCCCGTGCTACAAAACTTATATATACCGAACCTACACTATTATAACTGATTATTTCCAATTCATCACAATAAAAACACACTTTAAATATATATTCAGCATCAGAAAAATAATACACATATACTTCAGCACATTTAAACCATCGTACACTAACTTTAGTTAAATAAGTTTTCACTTTCACTTTCCCCTGAAAGTGTAAATTCTTAAGTTGCCACATTCTTATAATTAAATTTAAAATCGTCTCAAAAACATAGAATCCGCCTGTCTAAGATTGAAACTTGATGAAATTAGATAAACCATAAACCTTACCACACGTACAAATTGAAACCAAACTTATCCGACCTCTATATCTGAAGTTATCACGCAAACACTAAAAGGCGGACTTATACCAAACACTTTCGACTTAATATGGGACATAACTTAAACAATTTGGCCTTCTAGAGACGGGAATAACGCAAACTAGACGTAACTTAACGACTATAACACATATTTTCTTGAACAGAACCAATCAGTCATTCATTCACTGCATTTTAATGTTGTGAAACCTTTACTCCTCTCACTTCTTATACAATCAAAATTATATCTCATTCACATGCTTACTTAGTAGCTAAGGCTTACACTTTCACCACTACAGCTAGCAAAACCTAACAAATTAAATATTCTTAACATCATCCAACAACACTTTCTATTCTGAGCACTAATCCATCAAGACTAACCACACTCGACGAGCGCGCTCTGGCGGCCAATGGCGTGAAACTCCCGGCACTACCCAGGCATTACCTAGAATTCTATGACAGTATATAGTGGGCGGAAGTTCCTCCGCTCACGCAGAGATGGCGTTACTATAGACGCTGTCTCCTCCGTACTTACGTTACAAAACTGAGCACCACAACCATAACAACCTAGATCTCCTCTTACTTTACCATTTTGAACATCCGTTTAGTGACCTCACCTACATATTTATTACCTAAGACACGATCCCCTGGCCAGACCAACAGCGCTGCCTGTTGAGACAGATCGGAACTTTAGGGGATGCGTGATCGGCGCTTGCCGTAACGACTTCTTTGTGTTCTGCTTATCTTCACGGGTCCACTAGGTGACCGCTAGGTGGCGAGAAGGTGATTTTGCTTATGGGAACAACAGGGCACACTTTAGGGGAGTTACAATGTACAGCTAACCATATTAGTGTTTAAAGCACACATATTAATTGTAGAATTCAAACGATAAGCTAGATTAAAGTCCTAACTTACGATAACAGCGCCGCCACCTGCCGGGTAGTGGCGGAACCGTAGCGTCGGTGCTGTTTGCTTGCCGTGGGCTAGGTTCTACTAACTCTTTAGAGGCAAAGTCACCCCACCGCATGGCGGCGCTGCTGGTTTTCTCTGACCAAGTTATTCGAACACTATAACACATCGTCTTAATCACATAAACAAGTCATCCAATATTGGAACATCGAATCAATTAAGCCAATTAAATCACTATTTTCCGCTTTATGGAAAGTAATACTGTCACTCCTCCTCTCACTATGCATATAATCATCATTCTACTGAATACAACTATTTTCATGCACCAATATAATCATACCTAACACTTGACGAGCGCTCCCCAGCGGCTATGGACAGGAAACCCCCGGTAACGCTTGAGAACCACAAAAAGACGTACACAGTGGCGGTTCCCCCGCTCAAGCAAAGATGGCGCTACTGTAGACGCTGTTATCTCGCTGCTCACATTACAAAATTCAGCACTATAACTTTGGAAACTTAGATTTTCTCTTACTTTACCACTTAGAATATCTGTTTAGGGACCCCACCTACACATCTATTACTTAAGACATCATCCCCCGGCCGGACCGGCGGCGCTACCTGTTAAGAATTACCGAAACTTCAGCTTGCCGTAACGACTCCTTTGGATTCTGCTTGTCTTGGCTGCTCGGTGGCTGCTGGGTTGCGCGACGGAGATTCTGCTAATGGAACAACAACAGCACACTTTAGGGAGTCTACAATGTACAACTAACTATATCAGTACATAAAGCACACATATTGATTGTAGAATCCAAATGATATAGCTAGATTTAATTACAAACTTACGATAACAGCGCCGCCACCTCCCGGGCAGTGGTGGAAATGTAGCGTCGGCGCTGTTTGCTTGCCGTGTGTTAGGTTCTACTAACTCTTTGGAGGTATAGTCACCCCACCGCAGGGGGGCGCTGCCGGCACTCACTGACTAAGTTAATATGACTACAATCAACACAATGTCTTAATTCCATAAACAATTAAGCCAATTTGATCTCTATTCACCGCTTTATTCTCCGCTTTATTGAAAGTTATATTGTCACTCCACTTCTCACTATGCATAATAATATTACAATCATTTTACGGAATTCCATTCATACCAAACACTGGACGAACGCACCCCAGCGGCCAGGGACGTGAAACTCCCGGCAATGCGCAATGCTCAAATCCACAAGAAAGACGTAGACAGCGGCAGTTCCTCCGCTCACGCAAGGATGGCGCCGCTGTCGACGCTATTTTCTTGCTACTCACCATACATAACTCAGCAACACTACTATTACAACTTAGATTTTTCCTTAATTTATCACTTAATAAATCTTTTTAATGACCTAACCTACATAACTGTTACCTAAGACATAGTCCCCGGCTGGTACGATGGCGCCGCCTGTCGGGGCCGGTCGGAACTACAGGGAATGCGTGACCGGCGTTTGCCGCAACGACCCCTTTGGGTTCTATTTGGTCTCGCTTGGTTGCTAGGTCGCTGCTAGGTGGCGCGACAGCGACTCTGCTAACGGGATCTACAGGGCATACTCTAGGGACTTTAGGGGTTTTACAATATAAATTTAACCATATTTGTACATAAAGCACGCATATTATTTGGAGAATTCAAAGTATAATGCAAGCTTATATCTCAAACTTACGATATCAGCATTGCCACCTACCGGGCAACGGAGGAACCGTGAAGCCGGCGCTATGTGCTTGCCGCGGGTAAGGTTCTTACCCTGTAGATTCACAGTCACCTCACCGCACGGTGGCGCTGCTGGTTTTCACCGACTGACTCTCTATGATTATTATAAACTAATTGTCCTAATTACATATAAATAAGCATACCCAATATGGTAATCTATCTAAGTTACAAAAAAGTACTAATCTTCTTACACTGTAATCAACCTTGTCTGAGCCTTACATCTAAGCTACCTAACGACGAAAACAAATACCGATAGACGTACCTGTACCTTTATATTCGTCACTACTTTAACGCAGCATTATATAAAATAAATAAGTCACCTACCCATAGAACATACCTTTCCTAAATCCTCGCTCTTGCTACCCGGCGCCAATACTGACACAGGACACATAACCACTAACATTCACATACCGTCCTAATCCTAGATACATACACACCTACCTATAACATGATACAATGTATCACCTAAGCAACCTGTAAATAATATCTTGTTTACCTATCTATGCCCGCCGCGATGGTTCAACTGGTTCAACAAAACTAATGGTGATGAATGTAAGCAGAGGTAAACATTAGTTTGCCACTGTTTATATTCATTACTAAGCTTCATTATCAACCCCTCTCTTTCTCTCCCACCACTCGGGCTGGCTGCGATCAGGCTATTGCTGCGGCCACTTGTTATATGACATGAGAATCATCTCTTGAACACACGGCACCAATACTCAATCCGTATGTGTGCACCGAACTTTCGCGACCATCACTACCCTGCCTTACAACTCTTACAAGCGACCCCTTCTGTACACGGGACCCGATTATACTTACTATTCATTTATGAAAACGCTCGAAACATTATCGTGTATCATATCCTTACTCTCATACCTCCATTATTTCATTGCTACCCTTTCGACTCATATGGCTCTACGGCTCGAGGCCCTAGCGGTAGTTGTATATAATTGTATATAATTACCAAAAACATATTTATTCTCAAATCGTTATCAATTTATCGCTCTCATCCGGCGCTGCTTTCAAACGTCACTGAAATAGCCCTCACCATGTAACACCCATAGTCTTCGTACAAGGTAAAATAGCCCAAGTAATCAAGTATTCACTATGTACTTCCATGGTTATATCCAACCGACACAACATAATTGTCTACTATGTAAATAGTTAAATACA